>JAQZBX010083658.1:0-13352 GCA_029593785.1 Cabassous unicinctus | reverse complement strand
TCTTCCTGGTGTTTCATTTTGTTTTTTGTTGTTGTTTGTTTCTTTGTTTTGATTTTCTTTGGGTTTGTTTCATTATAATTTTTCTAGCTTCTTAAATTGAAAGTTTAGTTTATTACATTTCTATCATTCTTATTTTCTAATAAAAGGAATCTGTTAGTCTTTTTTCTAATTTTACTGTATTTCGTTGAGTGAATTGAATATATTTTAAAATTTTACTGTACTTTGTTGAGCGAACTGAATAATATTTAGAATATATGTTACCTAGTACAAGGTTTATATGTGCATGTGTATGTTCTGCTTAAGTGCAGAGTTCTATATATATCTACAATATCATTTGTGTTATTATTCATTAGTCATATAATTTTCCACATAATTTTCCCCATCATTTGATTGTCAATTCTGAGAGTGTATATCCAATTATTATTTCAGACATTTCTCCTTGAGCTCTGTATGTTTTTCTTTATATGTTTTAAGGCTATATTTTTATATAATTGGTCCTAATTGTTATATGATCTTGGTGATTTTTTTTTTACAATATAAAATATCCCTTTTTGTCCATTATAATTTTTTTTCAGCTTGAGTGCCTTTATTTCTTTTAATCTTTACAAAACATGGCTAGGTATTGTTATTTCCCCAATTTTCAAATGAAAAAACTTAGGTTTAAGGAAGTAAGATTATCTACACACGCTTGCAAAACTTAAGTTGTTCATGTGTTTTAAGTATTGGTGATTAAGCAACTCAAAGAGCAAAATACACTTATTGAGAACCTTGGATATTGCTGAGATCAGTGCTTAGGATTGCCACATTGTCTGAAAGAAGAACTTACGTGTTCTGTGATATAATTGATTCCAAAGGAAGGAGGACCACATGGAGTCTTTAAAGTCACTCGTTCATTCATTCAACACATGTATTGAGTTTCTAGTAGCAAAAAGCATGGGGCTAGATTTTGGGGGTGTAGAGGAGGACCACAGATAGGTGACTATTTTTTTATCTATAAAATGGGCTAATAACCTCTGCTTTGTCTCATTACACATCTGAGAGAATCGTATGATATAACACATGGAAGAATTTTGAAAACATTAGGTTCTGTAATGAATTATGATTTCTTTAACTGGCTCAGTGCTAGATCATTTCACATATTTTCACTTTTACTCTTCCTAGAAACCCTAAGAGGTGGGTATAGCCTCATTTTAAAGGCTCTACATGATTAGCTCTATATATAAGGTCTTACCCCTAATGAGTGACAGAGCAGCAGGATTTCAAATTTTACAACCTTTCTACTATACCACAATGTTCGAATATTTGTTATGAATTATTGTCAGCTGCTTTACCAACTCCTTTAGTGCATGTGGTCCTCTAAGCACCAGGCTGGGGTTAAAGGTAGTTTTTCCAGGTTGTGTCTGAGCATCAGGTGGGCTGGGGCCCTTGGTCAAGTTTGGCCATAAGTCACGGCTTAACATCAGGAGAGCAGAGGAAGAGGGAGGGTGCTGGACCGAAGGAAGCAGAGTGGCCTGAGGGAGCTCAGCTGAGAGTCACATTTCTGAGTCAATTAGAGGAAGGAAAAGGATTAAATTGCATGCAACAATTTATTCTACCAATTATTCTACCAAGGCCAGGTATTTCACATTGACAGGTAGACTTGCCTTCATATTGGGACCTATGATGATGCCAAGTCTTGGTGGTCATGCTTGGTTTAGGGCAGTGCAATGCGAGGTAAGGGATTAAGACTAAGGTAGATACACAGGAAGGTGTGTCTGTCACTTTCTCTTGCAGAGAAGTTACCTGAGGACCACAGAGTCTGTCTTTTCCCCTACCGATTTCAAGGAAGAAGCCAATGTTCTGCTTTAAGAGGATATGCTGAAGGCCTTCCTGTCCCCACTCACTCCCCTGGTGAAATTCTACTGAGAGGTATTTTGGACAAAAAAGGTGACTCGTGTGAATTCATTCAATAAGATATTTTCTTGCTCATATCCATAAATTTTGTGATTTGGGGGATATTTCAGAGAGGGCAGATGTGTTGCGTTGAATGTCTCCCCAAAAGCCATGTCCACCCAGCACCTCAGAATGTGACCTTATTTGAAAATAGGGTCCCTTCAGATGTAACTAGTTAAGATGGGCCCTAAATCCAATGACTGATGTCACCTTCTAAATAGAGGGAAATTTGGCCACAGAGACCCAGACACAGAGGAAAGGGAGCCCTGTGAAGATGGAGGCAAAGATTGGAGTAATGCTGCCACAAGCCACGGAAGGCCTGGGGTTACTAGAAGCTGCTAAAGGCAAGGAAGGATCCTCCCCTAGAGGCTTTGGAGGGAGCACAGCTCTGCCAACACCTTGATTTCAGACTTCTAACCTCCACAACTGTGAGACGTAAGAAGTCTGCTGAAGAAGACTTGCTCCCTCCCACCTTTCAGGACCCTTTTGATAAAAGTCCCATTTCCAGACAAGTCTAAGCTGTCATTTGACCCTCAGGATATGCCCAGTCGCTCACCTGTTACAGGGAGTGGCTTTGTTGCCATTCCCACGGGATCCTGGGGGACGTTTCCCAAGTTGACAGTGCAGGGCCTCGGGAGCTGTGTTAGTGGTGTGTGTGCGCGCGCGTGTGCATGTGCATGTGTGTGTTTGCACGGTGGAGTCTATAGCAACTCTGGCACCAGAATGGAACCTTTAGTCTCTGGTGGCATGTGGAGGCGTCAGCTTGCTCACAACAAGAGAGCCTCATCCTACCTGTCCCCAAACGGGGCAGCCTGGGCCAGGTCTGGAGGGCCTTCTCCTGGTCACATGTCTCACTGAGAAGGGTGGGCTTTTTGCAGTCTCAGGAGCATGACCCCAGTCTGGAGTTCACCAGACCCTTGCTGACTGACGGCTGATCCAAACGAGGCTGGGTGTTATGGATTGAAATGTGCCCCCCACAAAGACCTAACCCAGGTTTATAAATGAGATGTTATTGGAGACAGGATCTTTGAAGACATTATTGGTTAAGATGAAGCCAAACTGGATTCGGGTGGGCCAGTGTGACTAGTGTCTTTATAAGGAGAGGAAATTTGGACACACACAAAGACAGAGAGACTGAGCTATGCCACAAACAAAAGATGTGATAGATTGCCAGCAAGCCACAACCAGACCCCGATAGGCTTCAGAGGTAGTATGGCCCTGCTGACAACTGGATTTGTTCTTTGAGCCTCCAGAACTGTGAAACAATACATTTCTGTTGTTTTAAGCCGTGCAGTGTGTGGTAGTTTGTTTTGACAGCCCTAGCAGACTAAGACCCTTGGCCTTTCCAGTACCAAATGATGCTTCTTCACCTATTAGGTTAAAATCAGAGGCTGGCCACAACCAAGGGATGTCACACAGTCTCGGAAAGAAGGATGTACCAGTCAATTCTGTTAGAGGAAACCTCCATGCCACAGCCTCATGTTTCCAGGTGGAAAGACTTTAATGCAAGTAAAACTTCTTTATCCACCATTACTCACACCTCTCATGGGTAGAGGCTGGGGGGAGGCAATGAACTTGATTAACTTTGGGAGAAGGAACTGAGCATGTGGCTCACTCATCAAGTTCCCCTACCCCTTTTACTCTCTCCTTTGGAGCTTTCCAAACACAGGGCATGTTTGTCTTGATCTGCTTTCTGCCATATGAATGTGGTCTGACCTAGAGGTGGAGATGAAGGGGGTCTCACTCTAGGTCTATCTCACTCTAGGGAAAGTATTAGGAAGTCCACTGCAGCCGCACATCTAAGCCTCATGCTTCAATCCAGCTTATGTCAATAATAACACTAATTTTTTTCCTTCAAGTATCTGATTCTTGTTTTATTTTTTTTCTCAAATGGTTCTGAAACTATTGACCCCTAAAATCCCAAACCTTCAATGGAATTTATTCCCAAATAAAGAGGGACATATTGAGTATCCTCTGAATGGGGAACTAAATTTGCCCATTTAGTCAACAAATATTTATTAAATAAGTACTAGGTGGAAGGCATGGTGCTAGACATTAGGTATGCAGTGGTGACCGAATCTAGCATCATGGAGGTTACAAACCAGTGTCAGTAAGGATTGAGGAAGAGGGTCAGTGAACAGATAATCGCCCAATTCATTCATAGCAGAGGTCAAGGTATTTTACTATAGAGGAAATGTGCTATAAGAGTCACTGTTGCTACTCAGCCAGATCAGCCTGTCCTCAAAGAGCTCAAAGAGGCCCCCACACATACCACTTCATGCAAACTGAATCCTAGCAATATCCTCAGATGTACCCAAGGTCACTATGCAAATTAAACTCTTATAGTGATTCTGGGTTGCACAAGTATCATTGAGAGATGTTAAACTGCCAAATTAAGAAAAGAGGGAACTACCAAAAAAAGAAGAAAAAAAAAAAGAATTCAAACTGGGAATTGCATCAAGTAAATAAGTGCCGTATTAGTCAGCCAAAGGGGTGCTCCTGCAAAGTACTAGAAATCTGTTGGCTTTTATAAAGGGTATTTATTTGGGGTAGTAGCTTACAGTCACAAGGCCCTAAAGAGTACAACTCAAAGTTACTTCCTCACCCAAAATATGTTGCCACGTGTTGAAGCAAGATGGCAGGCCATATCTGTGAGGGTTCACTCTTCCTCTTTCCTCTTCGTGCTCTGTGGTCCCAGCTTCTTCTGATCTCAGCTGTAGGCTGACATAAGGCTTGTCTTTCTCCCCGGGGCTCATTTATTTCTGGGCTCAGCTGCTCTGTTCTCTTCACAAGGTCAGCTGTAGACTGTCAGGCTCATCTCTTTTCCTGGGGCTGTAGGATCCTCTGTGTATCTTCTCTGTGTCTGCTTCTCTGTGTATTTACTTCTGTGTGAGAGTCTGTTTTATCCCCAAGGGGGCTGGGACTCGACACTGAGTCACACTCTAATGACATGGTTGGATCAGAGCCCTAATCTTAATATAATTTAATCAGATATCTCAGCTGAATCCAATCAAAGGGTTATCACACCAGAGAAACCAACCAGTTTACAAACATAATCTATGTTTCTTTTTGGAATTCATAAATAATATAAAACTGGTACAATTGCTTAATAACTATACATGATTGTACTCTTTTAAGACTAGTAACAGGAGCACTGTTTTTAGTCTCTGAGGGTTTAAAACAAGAGTTGGGGGAAGCAGATATAGCTCAAGTGATTGAGCTCCGGCCTACTACATGGGAGGTCCCAGGTTCGGTTCCCAGTGCCTCCTGGAGAAGACAAGCAAGACAGCGAGATAGTGCAATGGGCAGATATGGTGTGGCGAGCTGATGCAATAAGGAAACACAAAGAGGAAACACAATGAGAGAGACAACAAAGCAGGAAGTGGAAGTGGCTCAAGTGATTGAGTGCCATTTTCCCACATGGGAGGTCCCAGGTTCAATTCTCAGTGCCTCCTAAAGAGAAGACAAGCAGACACAGAGAGCACACAGTGAATGGACACAGAGAGCAGACAGCGAGTACAAACAATGGCGGGGGGATAAATAAATAAATTAAATCTTAAAAAAAGAAAAGAGTTGGGCACCTCTCAGAAGTTAGTGGCAATTTAAAACTGTGCTCCAAAGCATGTGGATATTGAGAGAGGGGCCAAAGGACCAGGGAGATCCCCCTGTTCAGAAATACCTGTCCAACAATCCCACTACCTAGAGATGTATCTTGGTTAACAAATACCCAATCATTAGGATTAAATCTATTGATTTATTCCTTAGTATAAATTACAGGTTTTTGAAAGTTAGTCTCTTTCCAACTCCTAGAGGATATAACTTGTATTGGGATATTAGGAATTTGGGTTGAGGTATTGAGGAAGAAATAAAACTCATTCTTATTTATCGAAAACTGAACTGAACACTTTCCATGAATTATCTGATAAGGATATTTTGAAGGGGGTATTGTTGCTATTTTAATTTGACAGATGAGAAAACTCAGGTTTAGAGAAGGAAAGTGACTTGCTTAAGGTTGTAACACTATTAATTGGTGGAGTCAGGATTGGAAGTCAAGACACTGACTCCAGGGTCAATGATTTACTCTCACGGATCACTTCTGGGGAAATGGGGGCTGGAGTTCTCTGTAAGGCCAGAAGACAGCCTGAGAAAGTAATGGAATAATAATGATAATATTAATACAGTTTCTTGGTATCTCTTCTGTGCAAGCTATCCTATTTATGTCATGCCATTAACCCTCTCAACAACCCTAGAAGTGGGGCAATGTGACAAGTTTACAGACAAGAAATGAGAGGCTGGCTACCTTCTCCCCGGCATGGGACATGACTCCTGGGGATGAGCCTTCCTGGCACCAAGGGATTATTACCAAGTACCAACTAGCAATGCATTTGGAAAAATACCTTGACCAAAAGGGGAAAATATTAAATACAAATTAGTTTTTATGGCTAAGAGATTTCAAAGTGAGTCAGAAGGTCAGTCCAGATGTTACGCTTATGCATGTCTCAGGATGATCTCACTGACTGCCACAGTAAACTGCCTCAAGCAGGGGTGTTCCTGAGGACTCTAGAGACATCTAGACACTATAAGTAGGGCAGACAATCTCAGGAATTTGGCACCCTCATCAGTGAGAATATATGTTCCCCAATGTAGCAGAGTTAGACTCGTTTATAATTGCCCTATATATGGCTCTTCTGTCCCCTTATTTGAACCTATAATTAGCACTATACTCATTAAATATGTATACCAGAGACTTAAATCTTCGGTCTGTTCATATGCCAGTTGAGCCCTGAATCTCATCAGTGTTACAACACTTACTCTCCAGTTTATTGGACTCACCCAGGACAACTAACAAAAGGATGATGATGGACAACACCCACCCCAAAAAACAGAGCATATCAACAACTGCAAGCAAGACAGTCCCATTCATCTGCTCCATGGGATCTAAGCCCCCTCTCAATCAGAAACAGAGTGGGCATCACCATCCTAAAATCCTCAAGATTGAGGAATGTACAAACATAAGGGAGAAATGCAACTATGTACTAAAGTATTAGACTTATTATTATTCTAGCAATGGAAGAACTTGTAACACTGATATAAAGGCAGTGGTCACCAGAGGTTCTGAGGGGAGGGAGAAGGAAGAATAGGTGTAAAACGGGGCATTTTGGGGACATTGGAATTGTTATGAATGACATTGCAATGACAGATACAGGCCATTATACATTTTGTCAAAACCTATAAAATTGTGTGATGCAAAGTGTAAACTATAATGTAAACTATTGACCATGGTTAGTAGCAATGCTTCAATATGTGTTCATCAATTGTAACAAGCGTATCATGCTAGTGAAAAATGTTGTTAATGGGGGAAAGTGGGGAGGGGGAGGAGGGGGAATATATGGGAATCCCCCTATATTTTCAATGTATCATTTATGGAATCTAAAGCTTCTTTAAAAATAAAAAATAAAAGAAAGAAATATGAAGCTGAGAGGGAGCATGACTTTGGTGAAAGTCACACGTCTTCAGAGTCCTGAAGGCAAGCTGGATTGCCAGGTAAGATGATTAAACTTGATTTCCTTATCATCTGAACCCTGACTGCTGATGCTGTTTGGGGAAGGATATGCTCTTACAGGCAGGAAGCGGCCTCAACTTCAGGAGTCTGGCATAAATGGCCTTGGGAAGCAGCTGAAACCCAAGAACTAGAGTCCCATTACATCTGTTTTCCCTACTTGGATTCCCTACATTAATGTATGTAAGAAATCCAGAATCAATTTTAGAGTTGAAGTTGCAAGTTTTCCCTGGGGAGTTTTGGACCTATTTCAGAACCTCAATGTACATGGGTAGCCCTGAACTCTGGAGAGTAGGGGGAGAGAAGTAGAAGGAGGGGAAGCCTGCTATGGAATCCAGTGATCTGGGGCTCCCAAGGATAAGCTTGCCTGACCCTGTGGTGATAGTGTCTCATCTTTCCCAGTTCTTCCCAGAACAGTGTGGAAATCCTCATGTTGTTTAATGTTACTTTTTAAAAGTCATCAGAAGACAGCTCATCTCAAACTCTCTCATGAGCATGAGCCCCTGGGAGGTATGGAGGGTACCATAAGACTCTTGAGAATGCAATGACCTCTTCAGGAGAAATGATCTGTGCTGTGGCATCTTTTCTTGAGCCCTGACTCTCAGGAGTTTGTGGCCAGTGGCTGCTGTGAAGGGGCTGCCATCCCAGCTGCTGCTCGTGGCTGAGCCCAGTCTCCCACAGTGCTCGACCACTTCAGTTTCTTCTGCGCAGACCCTCAAGGAAGCCCCAGGTGTTCTTGCCATGCAATTCAGTTCCCAGGAAAAGGATTGGGTACCTAAATGCAAACTAAATGGCAAGAGTAACCCAGGGGCCACACTCTTAGATTTGATGATTTAATTACCTGTGTTCTCTGGAAGCAGAATTAGACATGCTAATAAGACCTTAAGCGAAACACAAGCCAGGCTGTCTGATGAGAAAAACTTTGCTGACAACTTCATTAAACATATAAGAGGAAGTGAGTCAAGCATTTCAGCAGAGAGCAAATCCGGGAGACAGTGGGCAGGAAGTAACGGGAACACCAGCAGGGTTTAGAGACACATGAACATAAAAAGCAGAGTTCTGAGGATGAGAATAATTGGTTTTGGCTTGGGTGTCTGCCATTACGGAGAATTAATGAGGCTTTGTTTATTCACTCATTAAAAAATATTTATGGAGCTATTTTTTCTTCCCAGGTACTGTACTAGACAATGGAAAATAGGATGAAGAGGAAGAACTAGTGCCTACCATCCTGGCACTTACAAGCTAACATTATAAGGACTTTTCTAGAGAACCATAGACATCGTATTTACTAATATTCTCTTTTTTAAAATCTCTATTTTGAAATGTATGATCAAAAGTGTAAAACTCAAAAGTACAATTTAAAAGAAAAATAAGAAAATAAGGACCCACCTACCCATGTCCCAGGTTAAGAAACAGAACATTACTAAAACCTCAGAAGCTTCCTATGAACCCCTCGTCAATTTAACTCACCTCCCAGCCCCCACCCAAAGGTAAACACTACCCTGAAATTTATGTTAACTATGCTCTTACTGCAGTTATTTTCCTTTGTAAGTATCTCAGTACAGTGTTTTGGAAGTCTGAAAAGTGTATAAGTGAATCTAAAGATTATTTTGATGAAACAAAATATTTCATATAATAAATCTCTGTCAAAGAAAATGGCATCTCTCTTGATTTATTTAGATCTTTCTTAAAGTCTTGCAATAAAGTTTTATAATTTTTTGTGTAAACAGCTTTACATCATTTGTTATATTTTTCCATCCAAGGTATATGAATCTTTTTTTAAAATATATTTTTAAATGTTTTTTTAAATTATGATTTACAACTGACTGTTGAGGGGGTAGAGCAATGCAACTGACATTTTCATATGGACTCTATAAACAGCAATTGCTAAATTCTGTTATTAACCGTAATAACTCGTCTGTAACTTTCTTTTGGATTTATATGTAGACAGTCATATAATTTGCAGACATTGACATAGTTCTTCCTTTCAAATCCTATTTCTTTGCATTATTTTTCTTGTCTTACTGTACAGGCTAAGATCTCTAATATGATGTTAAATAGAAACAGTGGTAAATGGGCATCCCTGTCTTGGGCCTGATTTTATCAGTGAAAGCTGAAAGCATTCCATTTAAGCATGAAGTTAGCTATTGGTTATTATTTTTTTTTTTTTTAAGATTTATTTATTTTATTTAATTTATCCCCCCCCTTGCTGCTTGTGCTGCTGTGTCTATCCGCTGCGTGTCTTCTCTGTGTCTGCTTATCTCCCCCTTGCTGCGAGGTCCTGCCGCATCAGCCCACGGCGCCCCGCGAGCCGGCCTGCCCTCACAAGGAGGCGCTGGGAAGCGAACCCGGGGCCTCTCATATGGTAAACGGGTGCTCTATCCATTGTGCCACACCCGCTTCCTGCCGTGAGGTTGCTGCATCAGGCCACCGCACCGCTCAGGCCGGCGTGCCCTCACAAGGAGGCCTCGGGACGCGAACCCGGGCCTCCCATATGGTAAACGGGGGCTCTATCCACTGAGCCACACCCGCTTCCCGCTATTGGTTATTTTTATATGCCCTTTAATAAGTTAAAAGTTTTCTATTTTCAGCTTGCTAAAAGGGATTTTAAAAAATCATGAATAGATATTGAATTTTATTGAATGCTTTTCTTGTATCTATTGAAATAATATTTTGTATCAATTAATGTTTAATTTTAATTCAACCTTTCATTCCACAGAATGAAAACCAACTTGATCATGTTGTATTATCATATTATAGGTTTTGGGACCCAGGGTGATAATATTTTAGGATATTTACATTTGTGCTCATGTGGAGAACCAGATTTGGGTGACAAATTTCCTTTCTTGTTTTTAGTTTGAGTTGAAATTATGGTAGCTTTACAATGTGAGTTGGGGAATGTTTCTTTTTTTTATGTTCTTTGGAAGAATTTATGTAAGATTAGAATTATTTTTTACTTGAATGTTTGGTAGAATTTGAGTGTAAAGCTCACTAGACCTTGTTTTCTTTGTGGGAAGGCTTTTAAATGATTCATTTCCTTTAATGATTATAGGAATATTCAGAATTTCTATTACTTCTTCTGTTATTTCCTTCCTGCCTCCCAGGGATTGATATCTTTCATCTGGTTTTCAAATTTACAAAAATTTGTCCACAATATCCTCTTAGTATCTTTATACTTCCTATCTCAGACCTGAAATTGGCTATATTTCCAAGGAACCTGGTTTCCATTGGTGAGGTATAGTGGTTAGAGACTATGTTCAGGGGTGCTATTGTTACTAAAATATTATTGCATCTATGCAATTTCAGAGACACAGCTAAGAAAAATGTGATTTTGAAAACACAATGAGAAATATAAGTTCAAATTGATATTTTAAATGCCCATTTAACACCCAGGATTTTTATTCTTTGATTCTTTTCATTGTATTTTTTTTCTCTTAACAGTGAAAATTGTTTCCAGTAACATTAACTTAAGTCCTTATTTGCTTTATCCTACAGACTATATTAATTAGTTTCAAAATAATAATACTAGTATTACTACTAACCATAAGACTATTGAATGAACTTTAAGATCTCTTTGCATTCTTATTTGCCCTTAGAATATATTCCACTAAATAATTTGTATTCTAAAATCACTTGAAAGAATACTTTCTCTATGTTATGTTACCAACTTGATATACAATTAGATTCATTTGTTTCAGTTTATGTTCAATTTTTAGGGCTTTTTAAAATTTAAATATATTTTTGGATATATAAAAAAATTATGTGATTAAAAAATTAAAACCATATAGTAAGCTATATTGAGATAGATCTTGTTTCCAACACTGACCCCCTCCCTTCCATAAAAAAAATTTTTTTTTGGTTTATCCTTACTTTTTGCAAACATTTACAAAAATATACCTCAAATCCCAGACAAACAGTCTCTTTTCCCTGAGCCATTTTTCCAAAGAAAGGATTTATTGGTTCTCACATTGCTAATTCAACCTCTTTTCCAAGCTTCCTTAATCTCTGAATTTGCCTGTTGTGGCAGACTGGGTTATGTACCCCGGGGGGAAAAAATATGTTCTTAATCTCTTCCCTTTTTAAGATGTTAATTTTAGTTAAGGTATGGCCAACTGAAACAGGATGTGTCTTAATCCTGTTACAGGAAACCTGATAGTGAGAAAGCCAGCAGGGAAAGCCAGAAGCAGGAAAGCAGGGAGAACCAAGAACTGGGAAGAGAAAGGAGATGGCATCACCATGTGACGGAAAAGCCAAAGAACCCAAGGATTCCTGGCCACACAGAACACTACTGATTTCCAGGAGGAAGAAAACCTTCTAGCTTCTGAAACCACGAGTCAACAGATTCCCTTTGTTTAAGCCGACCCATTATGTGGCATTTATCATAGCAGCCTGGAAAATGAAGACACATCTCTATATCCTTCACCAGATTCTAGCCCCAAACTGAGTCTGATCTGGCCTTTGTTGTGCTAGAACTTTCTCAATGTTATGTTTTCCTGATTGAGGTTGAGAAGCTGTGGCCTCTTGTTAATAAGTCCCTGAATTTGTGGACTCTCTCACTCCTTTCTGCAAACCGGCCAATTTTTCTCTGAACACATAGATTCCCTGTGGCACCTTCTTGAATGCAGCCATTTGTAAACAAAACATGTAACTAGCATTGTTTTCTTGTTCCCTGAGGCTATAAATTCACTAGATATATGATTTGTCTTCCAGGTTACTGTAGTGACTGTTTTAGCAAATGTGAAATGGATCACCATTTTTCTAGCCTCTAATTACAGTTTTCCTGCTGCTTACCAACTGATCACTATGCCAATGTCACATGTAGAGGGTTCTTTTGTTATAGCAGAATCCCCTGTCTGATACCAAATACTGTACCTGTCAAGATTAGCTGTAGTACCTAACAACTCCAAAATCTCAGGGGCTTAACACAACATTACAAGATCATTACAGGTGGGCAGAGGCTCTGCTCTCCTTGACAAGTGCTTCCATGACCATAGCAAGAAGGAAAAGGGGCACTCTGCTGGTATTTGCCAGTTTGCTCTTGGACCTATTCTTTGCCCCTCTTCTGCTTTGCTCTGTAATGGAGGAAGTTGACACCTAATGGCCATGTTTTACAGGTCCCCACGGCAGCTTGTTTCTTGTGGCTTTGCCTGTGGAAGGCCCTGGCAGAAGGCTACTGAATATTTCTGAGAATCTGAAAGTCTTAGACCACCACAATACTGTTTGATCTTTCCACATCCTCACTTGGTGCTTGTGCACCTGTGACTTGAAGCCCATGAGGACTTCTCTCAGTTTCACTAGTTATTCTCAGGCCTGCATCCCCAGTTTCTACTTGGGTGGGGTCCTCTTCTTCTGGTGCTGAGCATTTGCCAGCATTTTTAGTTATCTCCATTTAGTTTTCAAGATGAGTTTTGGGGAGATTCAATAACTTCTTGCTGCTGCCATCATTCTTTGTTCAGGCAGTCCCCTGGGACTGCTTCAAACATTCTGGTTGAGTTTTTGGACCACAAAGTTGGTGTGAATTTTGACTACCCACCCCATGAGAGAGAGCCTTCTGTGGTTACGAATTCTCAAGGAGACTTTTCCCTCATCGATCCAGCATCAAGTTGGAGGCAGATGGTCCCTTTCTACACAGAGGGATTTATTTTTCATTACGCAAATTCTAAGGGTGTGCCCTTTGGGATCTCAGCTTTATGCATGACTCTCCCATTTGATTATGACGTTGGATATGTCCTGGCATTTATCTTCCCCCCGTGCACTATGCAGTTGCCAAATATGTCTCTAGGTCTCCATGGTTCACCACAAATCCTTGATGCAGAGGTCAGCTTTGGCACTTGCTTAGCATTCATGGTCTCTGCTTTCA
>JAQZBX010083657.1:0-13358 GCA_029593785.1 Cabassous unicinctus | reverse complement strand
CCTCTGTTCCATCTAAATTATTCCTCCCTTCCTTGCCTCTTCAGGCCCATGACAACCACCAGGCTTCACTCTTTGAAGTACAAAATTCATAATTATGTCCATCTTCACTGAGGGCTTGACACACTGGTCTGTCCTCCCCTATTAGGCACTGCCAATCCTCTCAAGTGACTCCCGTACCTCTGTTTGAAAACATAGCAGGGTTCCCTAGGATGGGAGTCCAACACTTTCCTGCTCATTTGGCGGGTCTCTACCCACTGATGCAACACACTGTGCAAAAATGATCACTCACACACTCCCTAGAGCCTACCCCAGGTGTGCCCTGGCCAGAACACCCCCAACCAACACCTTAAACCATTAACAATTCCTTGTCATATTGCCAAATGAGTTTCCCAACTTTGTAATTTCAACCATGTACTGCCAATTCCCAGTGTTCACCTGCTCCCTCCCTCAAACCACCCCCAGTTCCATGGACCATCCAACCCACCCTCCCCATGCTATCCCTTGTCAAACCTGTACCACCCAACCCAATGTTATCACTATACCCCTGTCGTGTCCTTTCACTTCAGAACTACACACTTCTACCTTTTCATAGATTTCAACTTTATGGGCGTTGGCTCACAACCTCCTTCTTCCTTTCTGTCTCCTGTAAACTTATATTTGAGACTCTAGCTCTGTGAGTCTGCTCAGTTTGTTTAATTTATATCAGTGAGATAACGTAATATTTGTCCTTCAATGCCTGGCTTCCTTCTCTCAACATAAGGACCTCAAAGTTCACCCATGTTATACCATGTGTTGGTACAGTATTCCTTCTTACAGCTGAGCAATATTCCATTCCATGTATAATGATCCATTCATCAGTTGATGGGCATTTGGGTCATTCCAACTTTTGGAAATAGTGAATGATGCCACTATGAACATTGGTGTGCATATATCTGTTCATATCCTTGCTTTCAATTCTTCTGGATATATACCCAGCTGTGGAATAGCTGGATCATATTGTAGATTTGTATTTAGTTTTAGGAGGAACCATGAAACTGTCCTCCACAATGGCTGCAACATTCTACATTTCCACCAGCAGAGGATGAGTGTTTCCGTTCCTCTGCATCCTCTCCAACATTTGTAGTCCTCTGTTTTTTTGTTAATAGCCGGCAGTCTAGTGGGTGTAAGATGGTATTTCATTGGAGTTTTCATTTGCATTTCCCTAATCGCTAGTGATGTTGAGCATCTTTTCATGTAGTTTTTAGCCATTTGCATTTCTTTATGGAAGTGTCTCTTCAAATCACTTGCCCATATTTAAATGGGTTTTATGTCTTCTTACTTTTGAGGTGTAGGATTTCTTTATATATGATGGATAATAGAATCCTATCAGATATATTGTTTCCAAATATTATCTCTCATTGTGTAGGTTGCTTTTCACTTTCTTGACAAACACCTTTGAGGTGCAAAAGCTTTTAATTTTGAAGAGGTCCCATTTCCCTATTTTTTTCTTTTGCTGCTCATTCTTTGGATGTGAAGTTCATGAAATCATTGCCTTTTACAAGATCCTGTAAATGTTTCCCTACATTATCTTCCCAGGTCTTTGAGATCTTGGTTCTTTTCTTTCAATCATTTATCCATCATGAGTTAATTTTTTTATTAGGTGTGAGATGAATAATCTGTTCTCCAAGCACCATTTGTTGAGGAGGCCATTCTTTCCCAGTTGAGTAGGTTTAGTGGCCTTTACGAATATCAAATGACTGTATATGTGAGGATCTGCATCAGAACTATTGATTCGGTTCCACTGGTCAGTATGTATAACCTTGTGTCAATACCATGCAGTTTTGACATCTGTACCTTTCTAGTACTTTTTTAAAGTCAGGTAGTGTGATTCCTTCAATTTTATTTTTATTTTTCAATATGCCTTTGACTATTTGAGGTCTCTTGACTTTCCAAATAAATTTCATAGTTAGTTTTTCCATTCAGCAAAAAATACTGTGCTGATTTTTATCGGGATTGTGTTAAATCTACAAATAAGTTTGGGTAGGATAGAGATCTTAATGATATTTATTCTTCCTATCCATGAACAGGGAGTAGTCTTCCATTTATTTATCTTCTTTGATTTTTTTTAACAGCGTTGTGTAGTTTTCTGCACATAAATAATTTTCATCTTTAGTTAAATTTATTCCTAGGTATTTGATTCTTTTTGTTGCTCTTGTAAATGGTATTTTTTTCTTGATTTCCTCCTCAGATTGCTCATTATTTTTGTACAGAAATGCTACTGACTTTTGCACATTGATTTTAAAATCTATGACATTCCTGAACTCCTTTATAAGCTCTAGAAGCTTTGTTGTAGATTTCTCAGGGCTTTCTATGTATCAGATCATGTCATCTGCAAACAGTGAAGTTTTTACTTCTTTCTTTCCAGTTTGGATGAATTTTATATCTTTTTCTTGCCTACGTGCTCGAGCAAGTATTTTAACAGAATGTTAAATAGTATTAGTGATAGTTGGCATCCTTGTCTAGTTCCCCATCTTATAGGGAAAGCCTTTAGGATTTCACAGTTGTATATGACGTTCACTGTGGATTTTTCATACCTACTAGTTATCATGTTGAGGAAGATTCCTTCTATCCCTATCTTTTTTAATGTTTTTATCATGAAAGGGTGCTGTATTTTGTCACATGCTTTTTCTGAGTCTATAGAGATGATTATGTGATTTTTTTTTCCTTTCAAACTGTTTATGTTGTGAATAACATTAATTTTCTTATAGTGAACCATTCTTGCATACCAGGAATGAAGCCCACTTGGCAATGGTGTATAACTTTTTTATGTGTTGTTGAATACGATTAGAATGTATTTTGTTGAGTCCTCAGGACCCCCACTATTTGGGGTAATATCCACTTTGGCAGTCTATGAGATACTGCTGAGATATGGAAAAGTGTTACCTCTGCGATGACCTACCAACTCACTTTGAGTCTCTTAGCCACATAAGCTCATTTTCTTTTCTCTTTTCCCCCTTTTATTTGAGGTCTTTTTCCAGTTGCATTGCTAGTTGTTGCTTGGTAGCAATCTCTTGTTGCCAGAGAGGCTCATCCTTGGTAGCCATGCCCCATGCTGGGGGGAAGGTAATGCATTCATATGCTGAGTTTGGCCGAGAGAGAGGGCACATTTGAGCAACAAGGACTCTCTAAGGAAACAACCCTTAGGTACCCCATAAGAGTAGGCTAAGTTTCAATTTCTAGTGCAAAGGCTCATAAGCCTAGTCATCATTATCAAGGGGCCATCAGTGAATCATCCTCCTTCACCAGTCACTGACCCTGCACTTGGGGGACTGTTGCTGCTCCCTTAGAGACATCCATAAGGGAGATTGGCCTATAGTTTTCCTTTCTTGTGGCGTTTACGGCTTTGGAATTAGGATGATGTTGGAATCATAGAATGAGTTAGGTAATATTTCTTCTACTTCTATTTTTTGGAAGATTTTAGGCAGGATTGGTTTTAGATCTTTCCTGAATGTTTGGTAGAATTCACCTGTGAAGTCATCTAGGCCTGGGCTTTTTTAGTTGGGAGAATTTTGATGACTGACTCAATCTCCCTAATTGTGATTTGTCTAATGAGTTCACCAATTTCTTCTTTCATCAATGTAAGCTGCTTGTATGTTTCTAGGAATTTGTCCATTTCCTCTAATTATCCATCAGCTTGGCATATAATTTTTTTATCCTCTTGTGATACTCTTTATTTCTGTGGGGTCAGTGGCTATATCCCTTTCCTCATTTCTAATTTTGTGTATTTGCATCTTATTTCTCTCTCTCTCTCTCTTTTTTTTGTTACCCTACCTAGAGTGTTGTCAATTTTGTTAACCATTTTGAAGAATTAACTTTTACTTTTTTTCACTTTTTCTATTGCTTTCTTATTTTCAATTTCAGTTAGTTCTGCTCTAATCTGTTTTATTTTTCATTTCCTTTAATTTTTAAAAGATACTTAGATTACATAAATGTTATACAAAAAATATAGGGATTCCCGTATGCCTCACTCCCCACACCTCCCAAACCCTCCCACATAAAGATCCTTCATAAGTGTGACACATTCATTGTAATTGATAAATGCATCCTGGGGCTTTGCCAATAAGCATGGACCATAGTTCACATTGTAGTCTATAATCTTTCCCAGACAGTTCTGCATGTTATATGATGGTATAAATGGCCTATATCTGTCATTGCAACGTCACTCAGGACGATTCTCAAGTCCTGAAAAAGCCCCCATATTAAAACTGTTTTTTCTTCTCCCTGCCCTTAGAATCTCCAGTGAACGCTGGCTCCACATCAATGTTGTAATTTCTTCCAATGCTAGAATCACAATATGTCTATAGTAGAATACCAGTAAGTCCAAGTAGTCCATAGCCCCTCCCCCAATCCCAAGGATTCTGGTATGGTGATGTCCACTCCACCTCCAATTGAGAGAGGGATTATATTCCATGGGGAAGATGGATAGGACTATCCTGCCTGCAGCTGCAGACTCTCTCCATTCCCTGGGACAGCTGTTGTCCATCATCATCTCCCTGCCAGTTTTCCTGTGTGACTCCAATGAGATATATGGTAGGTTTTGCAACTTTGCTGAGGTTCTGGGCCCAGCATTCACATGGAAAGCCCAAAGCCTTGAGTCTCTGGACATACAACTACAAACTCCAGCACCAAATAAAGATTTAAATAGAAGGGACAGATGAGCCATGTGCAGGGAAAACATAATTGAGTCCAATTGACTCCAATTCTCAGGAGCACAAACTCCAAAGTAGGGCCCACAGACAGGACACCAAACCCCAGAGCTATCAGGCCTGACCATAGGACCTGGTTGTCTCCAGAGCCCTCAGGAACCCCACTATTTGGGTATCCACTTTAGCAGTCTTTGAGATCCTGCTGAGATGTAAGCGTTATTTCTGGGATGACCTACCAACTCACTTTGAAGTCTCTTAGCCATATAAACTCATTTGTCTTTACTTTTCCCCCCTTTTATTTGAGGTCTTTTTCCAGTTGCATTGCTAGTTGGTTTTTGGTAGCAATCACTCGATGCCAGGGAGGCTCATCCTTGGGACTCATGTCCCACACTGCGGGGGGAAGTAATGCATTCATATGCTAAGTTTGGCTTGGAGAGAAGCCACATTTGTATGAAAAGGAGTCTCTCAGGAGGCAACTTTAGGCACCCCGTAACAGTAGGCTAAGTTTCAATTTCAACAGCAAATACTTTTAAGCCTAGTCATCAATATCAAGGGCCCATCAGTGGATCATCCTCCTTCGCCAGTCACTGCTCCTGCACTTGGGGGCTGTTACTGCTCCCTTAAATAATATGGCAGAGCTCTCTAGGATGGGAATTCCATATTCTCTTGGATATTGTGGGAGTCTCCATCCACTGTAACAATGCCCTGTGAACATTTGAACATTTTTACATACATTATATGTATGCTCAGGTGAACTTCCTCCCATGCCTCCCCCATCACTGACACCTGACACCAATGATCCTCCACCACCTTAGTTCTAACCCTTCTGTGATCCAAAGGATCTTCAAAAATGAAGCCATTACAATAGCCAAATACAATTCATAGGAAAATGAATCAATAATGATAAGTTTAAGGGTAAGAAATAAAATACATAAAAATTTTCAAAAACTAAAAATACAATAAAATTAAAATATTGGGCTATTTTAAAAAATGAAAAATATTAAATTTTTTTTTTACATTCTGCCTTTCATCACTGCAATATCTGGTGTCCAATATATACCCTGGCATCTTCCCCCACTCATTACCCAGTGTCTCACTATTTTTCATTTTGTTTTCAAAGAAGTTATAGATCACAGCAAAGTCACACACAGAATACAAGATACTTATATACCCAACATCCTCCACCTTCCCCCTGCATATTAATATCTTTTTATATGTGCATAGTACCTTTGTTATAATTGTTAAACAAATAGTGAAACATAGCTACTAAACATGGTCAATGGTTTACATTATGGTTTACATTTTAGACCATACGCTTTTATAAATTTTGATGATATTTGCTATGTCCTGTGTCCATCATTGTAAGATCATTTAGAACACTTCCACTGCCCATTAAAACCCCCTTTTTCATTCTATTCTATTCCACCTCCCCTCCACTTGGGGCCCACAGTGACCCCTTGGCTTCACTCCTTGGATGACAAGATTTATACTTACATGTGGTCTTGACACACTGGTTTGTCCTCCACTATTAGGAACCACCCATGCTTTAGAGAGACTCCCGCCTCTCTATTTGTGAACAAATCAGTCCTCCTGAGGATGGGATTCCTACTACTTCCTGATCATAATGTGGGTCTCCACCGACACATACAACACATTATGACAGAATGATCTCTCATACACTCCCTACAAGACTGCTCCAAGTGCACCCTGTCCGGAATGCCCCCAGTCCAAAACCCTAAACCAATAACTTGTCCTGGTCATATTGCCATAAGAGGATTCCCAACTTTGTATTTTCAACCACATACCCACAAATCCTGAGTGTTCATGGTTCCTTTCACAACCCTCGTGCCATACCGTGGACCTTCCAACCCACACTTCCCAATCTACCCACCTGTCAAACCTGCGCCACCCAACCCAATAATATCACAACGCTCCTGTCATATCCCTTCCATACACAACTACACACTTTCACCTTACCATAGTTAATGTCCATATGGTTGTTGGCTCACAACTTTCTTCTCCTTTTCAATTTCTTATAAACCTGTCTTCCAGGCAATAGCTCTCTGAGTCTGCTCAATTTTCTTAATTCATCTTAGTGAGGTCATGTATTGTTCATCCTTCAATGCCTGCCTTGCTCCACTCAACATAAGGCCCTCAAGATTCATCCAGGTTATCCTGTGTGTTAACGATTTATTCCTTCTTACAGCTGATTAATATTCAATTATATGTATGTACCACATTTTATTTATACATTCATCTGTTGATGGGCACTTGGGTTGATTCCAGCTTTTGGCAATAGTGAGTAATTCTGCTATGAACATTGGTGTGCAAATATCTGCTGGTGTGTTTCTACTTACTTCATTGTTACTTTGTTGCTCTTTTTCTAATTACTCCAGGTTTGCAATCCTTTAATTTTAGCTCTTTCTTCTTTTTTTGATAAATGCATATATGGTTATGAATTTCCCTTTCGGTATCAATTTTCCTGCATCCCATAGGTTTTGATGTGTTGTTGTTTTCATTTGTTTCAAGGTGGTCACTGATTTCTTTTGCTATTTCCTCCTTGACCCACAGTTTGTCTGTGAGTGTGTTTTTTAACTTCCATATATTTGTGCCTTTTCTGGCTCTCTGGCCCTTACTGAATTCCAGCTTCATTCAATTGTAGTCAGAGAAATTACTTTGTATAATTTCAATCTTTCTGAATTTATTGTGAGTTGTTCTGTGGCTTAGCATAAACTCTATCTTGGAAAATGATCAATGTGCACTTGAGAAGAATGTATATCCTACTTTATTTGGGTGTAGTGTTCTGTATATGTCAGCTTCTTTAATGTATTATTCAAAGTTTTTCTTTCTTCATTAATTCTCTGTGAAGATGTTCTGTCTAATGGTGATAATTGTGTATTAATATTCCCCACTGTGATTGTAGAGTGATCTATTTCTCCCTTTAATTTTTCCAATGTTTGCCTCTGGCTTCATTTTCTTTCTGGCATCCTTCTAGATTACCCAGAGCACCCATATATCTTGAGGTGTGGGCGGGGAGAAAGAAGTCTGTTCTCCTCTTAGTCAGATACCTTTTCCCTGGAGCTTTATCCTCAACTGATATATCAGGGATGGGGAAGAGGAGTCCTTCCCGGTGGCCCAGAGGATCAAAAACTTACAGTTAGCTGTTTTGGCTTCCTCCTTTCTGTCCCCGACTCACCTGTTAGTTGTCAAGTAGTGTCTTGGTCTGCTGTACCCCAAAGTGGGTCACCAAGTTGTTTTAGTAAGCAGTATGCTTTATCTGTCTACAACATGTGTCTCACTTTTTTCTGATGTTATATATTTTTAATGAAAAATAACACCATGCATTATTTTTTCTCAATCATGCTTCAATGCAGCAATTGAACAGGGCATTTTTCACTAAGGGAATTTGGTACTGGGTATCTAGGAATTCCTCTCATGCACCCACCCCACTATAATTGAGAACTGATCCACCATGGAAGCTTTTTCCACAGGAAGGGAGAAAATGGACACTAATAAGTTGCAATGGAGAAAGTGGGATGCTCCCACTTTCATCATTTTGATTCATACCATCTAGGGTCAAATGGAGACAGAACTGATGTATGCTTGCTCCACTTTCCCCTTTCAAATCACTGGAGAGGATCTCCAACTCACCAAACAGCTAATATATGGAAGACTAAGGAAGAAAGGGAATATGGTGAATCATGTTTGTAGTTTTTTGACATGAAGGATGATGGAATGGAGCTTCAGTGAGAAAACCCATAGCATTCATCACACATATAGAATGACTATCACTAAATTTATTATGCTTATTGGTTACTGCTAGAGCAGCAGAAGGAGGAAGTAATAGGTATGGAACTATGAAAAGCATCAGGAAATTTCTTTTATAAGAAATTATATTTCTTTATAAAAATTATTAGGTTAAACATTGTATAATTTTGAGTAAGATAAAGGGAGATATTAGGTATCTGCATGTTCATTGTATTATTCCTAAACTTGATGATATATTTTATATATTTTAGGATAAACAAAACATTTATTCTTTTGATGAAAGTATTATGTCTTTGGAAAATATCTTTTGTGTCTAACTGAAGATTAATAAGTCACTGTAAACTTAAATTGAGTATAATTATTTACTTGGGTCCTTGGTAGCCTTTAAATTCAAAAGATCTCTTTGCATAAACACATTATGACCCATTATAAAGTTTAAACATGAAATAAATTCTGTCAGCTTATTTTTTTGAAGTGATAATCTGCCATGTTTGTTTAAAAATATATACTTGATTCCTTGCAATTAATGATAGTGTGATTACATTTTAAATTGGATATTTGTGCTTTTTTATCCAATACTCATGAATCAGTCTAAAATCTTCTGCTTCTGAATTTGCACTAAACAAATTTGACTACTTGCATTTATCTTAGGACAGCAGGATATGGTTTACTGTTTTAATGTTAAAAGCTTATCATACAACTAGTAATCATTGGTCACCAAGCATAGGTGGGATACAGTTAACTGTTTTTATGTATGGTTTAGAAGGAGTTAAGTTTACTGCTCTGAGAATCATTTCTCTGCCAGGCATCACAATGTTGACCACACAAGTTTGCCTCCTTTGAGTTTTCTAAAGAAGGGTCCTTATTGATCCTTGAGAATTTCCCTGAATTTCTTTAATAGATTAAGAAACCAATTAACTGCTGGTTACAAGGGAGCTAAATAAAGTTTTAACTCATGATAATTGGGAGGTGATTTAAAAACGCTCTCTGGGTCCTCAGCTTTCCCAAAAGCTCATTAAAAGTTTTCTGCCACAATCCCAGGGGCCTGATTTAATAAATCTCTGAACAATGTTCTTCCAATTAACATGCTTCCCTCCCATGCTTGGACCAGAGACACAAAGTTACCAGCATTAATTCTTTGCAGTCTTCATTAGTGGATATAGTATTCCCCTCGGTGTAGAATTATATAGGTTTCAGTGTAGTTGAAAGTTCAAGTGTCCTTCAAATTATTTTTAAAAGTTTTTTTAAGACATATATTGAGTAATAGAAGATACTACAGACCCCCTCAACATATTTCAGTATGTATATAAATTAAAATATAGATAATTATAAGTACATTAAGCCTATTGGTGATTGGGAGGGATCATGCAGCAACCTCTCAAATATAAAAGTTTGGGGGATGTTATTATTCTTAGTCTCTGCTTCTTAAGAAGTTAATATACAAGAATTTAAAGAAACTAAACAAAAGCTCATTAGCCAATCATTTAACTCAGTTAATATATTCATAGACAATAAGAGAGATTTATTAGACTATATCATTTCTGAGATCAGTTTCATCTTTCAATTTAATTTTCTTTATTAGCTTTCAATTATAGATGTCCTATGAGGTATTGGAGAGCAATGACAGGGTGGATTAATGTAAATGATGAGGATATTTATCCAGGGCCTCAGAATCACAACTTCCCAGCTTTGATTCTCCATAACCCTTCATTTGAAGATTTTCCTGATAGAAGTATATACAACATCAATGACAAACAAACAAATTCTTTATTTAAAAACATGATTTATTTGTTTGTTTTTTTCAAATTCCCAATTTAGCTCCTTAAAATTCTGGACTAGATGCTAACCAGGTTAAATTCCCTCTTTGCCCATTTCAGTGTGGATTGAGAGACAAGCTCAATTCTCATATATATATCCTAGGTCCCAAGTGCATGAAATTTATTATTCCTTATAGCTAGAAATGGAGTTGATGGTCCAGGTTAGTCATGCATTAATTGTTTTTATTTAAAATTTTATTTTTATATCAATTTTACAAGTTACTCAGTTAACACAAGATAATAACTACAATAACAATAAATCTGCTTTAGTTACTGGTGACACCCCTTCCCTTATTTTTGTTCATTCTTCAATCTTGAAGGATTTGGAATGAGGTTCACTCTGACTGCTTCAGGCTGAGAAGGGATGTAGCTATTATGAGGCACAGGAATGGAATTGTTTTGCTTGCAGTTGAAAATATTCCTTAGTTTGTGGATGGGACTGGTCCATCATCATCCTTTTGTTAGTTGTCCAGGGCAGACCTGGAGAACTGGAGGCTAGAATTTGGCCACATATCTGCAGGATTTCAGGGCTCAACCAGCAAAAGGACATCCCAAAGTTTTTAAGTCTCTGAGAAATATACTTAACAGGCATTTTGCAAATGATAGGTTCAAATAAAAGAAGTAGAAGAATCATGATTAAGGGATTTATGAATCAGTATAATTATATTATACTGTGGGAGTTATTCTGTGGCTGGAGTTGGAAGTTCCATTTCCCAAAAATGAGGGAGGAAGAGATGGTCAGGCACCACCTTCTGCTACTGATTAATACATTCAGCTAGCTAAAGTATAATCCTAAGAACAATTAAAGTTTGAAACTGTCCAAGTCAGAAATAGGCCAGTATCCACCTTTTTGCCTCCACTGCTGGCATAAGGAGAAGCAGGGGACATTGAAAATCACAGTGATGTTGAGGGCTGGCTTCCTTCCACCCAGTTTAGATTGCAGCCCTAGCCTAGGCTCCAGCCCCAACTCCTGCAAGGAGGAACCTAGATGGGGTGTGCGGGGGTGGAAACTGCATCAGCCTTTCTGAGCAATTGCAGGTGCTTTTAGCCAGCACAAACAGGATAGTTGGACACCTTGGGCTTCATCCTCACACCCCAATAGCATAGGAAGGGAGTGGTGTTTCCTCAGCCTCTTTAAGAAACTGCAAGTGATTTTGACCCACACAAACTTTTTTTGGGTACTTGGTACTCCATCCCCACCTCTTATAGGGTAGGAAGGGATAGGTGTTTCCTCAGCCTTCATGAACTATACTGTTGGACATGAGAAGCTCCATACCCACACTAATAGGACAAGAGGGTTTTGATGATCCCCAGCCTCTCTGGACAACTGCAGGCACTTTCAGCATGCACTGACTGTAATGTTGAGAGCCTGTGGTTCTACACTCACACTCTAGTAGGATAGGTGGAGTCTGGTGCTTCCTCAGCCTCTCCAGACAACTGCAGGCACATTTGTCCTGCTAAGAGTGTACTTTTGGGTGCGTGTGGCTCCTTCCCCCACCCTTTAATATGATAGAAGCAGAGTGGTCTTCCCTCATCTCTGTGGGCAGCAACTGATGATTTTGGGCCACATAGATTGGTTTCTTGGGTACCTGTGATTCCATCTCTACCCCTGAAGAGACAAAACTACCTCAGCTTATCAGGGCAACTGCAAGTACTTTTGGCCCACATGGATTTGATTCTTGGGCACTCCAGAGGGTCCATCCCCATCCCTGGAGTGGAGAAGAGGGGTCAGGACTATGTCAGTCTACCTGCACAACTGTTGTCAGTATTGATCCATATAGTTTAGTTTCCTGCCCATACATACAGCTCCTTCCCTGCCTCAAGCACGGGAGGAAGTGGCATGAAGTTTCATAAATCTCTCCAGGCAACTACAGATGGTATTGGCATGCATGACTTAGATTGCTACACAAAGCTGCAACTCTATCCCTATCCCTGGGAAGGAAAAGGATGGGAGAAGATTCATTGGTTCCTGGGGCAATGCAGGGAGCAACAGCCTCCACAGATTACAACTGTGGGGTTGTACACCAGTATAACCAACTACATCCCCAGCTGCTACTACATAACCAGAAAGGGAGAAAAGGGCAGAAAGCCCTAATTAAAAAAGACAAATTGCACCCAGAATAAGTACATCTAGTAAGCCAGATAACAACATACCAAAAAAAATTACAATTCATACCAAGAAATGGGAAGATATGGCCCAGTGAAAAGAAGAAGATAAGCATAGAGATGACATACAGGAGTTGAGAAAACTAATAGTGAATGTTCAAATAAATCTCCTTATAAATTCAATGAGATGGACAAATAGATTAAGGATATTAAGAAAACACTGAGTGAACACAAAGAAGAATTTGAAAGCATACACAGAAATATAGCAGATCTTATTGTTAAGAAAGGCACAATAAATGAAATAAAAAAATACACTGGAGGCATATAAGAGCAGATTTTAGGAGGGCAGAAGAAAGGATCAATGAGATTGAAGACATGGCCTCTGAAAGCAAACATACAAAGGAACATATGAAAAAAAAAAGGATGGAAATAAATGAACAAGGTCTCAGGGAACTTAATGGCAAAAAAACATGTAAACATATTTGTCATGGGTGTCCCAGACGGGAAGAGAAAAGAATAGGGGTAGAAGGAATATTTGAAGAAACAATGGTAGAGAATTTCCCAAGCCTATTGAAGGACATAGATATACATGTCCAAGAAGCACAATGTACTCCCATGCAAATAAATCAGAATAGACCTACACCAGAACATAATAAACAGAAGGTCAAATGCCAAACACAAAGAGAGAATTCTGAAAACAGCAAGAGAAAATAATGTATTACATATAATACACAATAATATTAAGTGCTGCTGTTTCATCAGAAAGCATGGAGGCAAGAAGGAAGTGGTATGATATTACTAAAATACTGCAAGAGAAAACTTGCCAGCCAGGACTCTTATATCCAACAACATTGTCTTTCAAAAATGAGGGTGAGTTTAGAATATTCACAGATCAACAAGAACTGAGAAAGTTTGTAACCAAGAGACTGGCTTTGCAGGAAATACTAAAAGGAGTGCTACAACCTGAAAAGAAAAAAAAAAA
>JAQZBX010083656.1:0-13357 GCA_029593785.1 Cabassous unicinctus | reverse complement strand
GAGGGAGGAGGGCCTTGAGCACATGGCCTGGGTGCTGGGGGGAGGAGGGCCGTGAGCACATGGCCTGGGTGCTGAGGGAGGAGGGCCTTGAGCGCATGGCCTGGGTGCTGGGGGAGGAGGGCCTTGAGCGCATGGCCTACTGCGTGGTGGCTGCACAATCCTCATGGTATCCTGAGCATCTGAGACAGGGTGAAGATGGACTGCAGGTTGGGCACTGGATGGAGGAAACAGGCAACAGGGTCCCAGAGGTGGCCTCAGCTAGGTGGTAAAGTAGAAAGCCATGCCGTCCTTTGCCCTGTATTTAAGTACCTGTAAACGAGAACTGCTTTTCTTGGGCTGCAGTTCATTAGTCCCTTCATTTTATTCTTAATCAGCAACACAATTTTCTATCCTGTCAAAAGGGGAAACAACAGAACCCTGTAGTCTTTCATCTGCTTATGACTAGAATTACGCTTGTTGTCATTCCTCTCATTTTCTAAAGGCATGAAAGTAAAACTGGCTTAAAGCTGAAACTTCACATACTTTCTATTCATTACTTTCTTAGGTCTTATTCCAATAGACTTATACTTTTCCTGAGTTACCAGTCTTATCTATTGAAAGGAAATTGATATAGCAGCTAAGATTATTTTCCCAAATAACACCTCCAGATTTTGACTTTTCTTGAGCTCATTTGGTTGAGGTCACTTGCTTTTCTGAGTCTTTAAAAGAACTGCTGCAAAATTAACATTCGGGGTTCTTAAAACCACTTTCCCACTTAATAGAAATTGCCCTATAAGCCAGGAATAAATTAAGCACACAAAATAAATGCCTTTGTGATCTACAATACTTTTTAAACTCTATTCAAATATTCCTCCTCCTAGAGCATTTCTGTAGGTTAAAAATAGCTTATTTAAATGTGTGTCACATCCCTGCATGTCCCAAGCACAATAAGCCATATACAGGTTCCTCCTCAGTAGCAGCATTATACTGAAACCAGCATCTCACAGCTAAACCCATTAGGATGTTTTCCTAGAAGCTTCTTCAGGCAGGTATAACAGTGTCATCTGCATAGGATTTGCTTAGTTTTCATGTAAACACTTTTATGATTTCTCCAGTTTTTAATATAAATTTCATAATATTCCTTGGATTACATGTTGGATTTCGTCCTTGTTCCTTCTCTGCTCCTGTCACATATTCTAACAGGATGGTGTGGGTTTGGGAGAGGAAGCGTGGTAAATGGAACAGCTACACACTCCAAAGAGGGTTGCCTTTCTCTTCTCCATCTCCATCCAGTCCGAACATCATGAACTTCCAGTGATCTTGAGAGTTTCACCTACTTCCTGCTTCTTGGCAGAGTCCAGACATGTCAGCTCTGCCAAGTGGTCTTTTTTCTTTCATGCTTGAGTTCCAACAATAGAAGCCCCTCGGTTCCCTTCATAAACCTTTGAACACCCCCATGAATAAGGTGAGTAGCTACTCTGTGCAGAAGTGCCGCATCAGGTGCTGGGATGAGTGGGAAGGAGTGCGGCCCCAGGATGAATAATAAAATCTCGTCTTAAAGATGACACTACCCGAGAGACCCATGGAATCTAAGAATGCAGCGGAGTGAAGAATGTGGGTGTGGAGAGGATGAAGGCTTGCAAAGAGGCCTCCCTCAAGTTCCCAGCCCCGTGGAGTTGTCACTGAGAACGGGTTCAGTGTCAAGTTCTTCCTGACCACCGGCGGTCTTCAGGCTCTTCTGGCTAGTGCCTTCCTGAAGGGCAATACTGGCTTCCCATCACCAAGGGGCAGAAGGGGAGAAGCTTCCACAGCCCACACCCCTGCGCTGCTCCCCACGCTGAGGCCCTCCAGCACCCTGCAGAGTGCCTGTTGCATACGATACAGGCTTCATTCCTGAACAGAGAGCAATTGACCGCTGGTTCTTCTGCACCTGGGTGACCCTTAGAAAACCATCGTGCCCAAATGTGCTAAGCGCTGAAGGTGTAAGAGGAAGTGAGACGCCCCTTGTCCCTGCGTGTACAGGGCTTAGGAAGATGCAACCCCTTGGGGCAGAAGAGCCCAGAAGGACACAAACAACAGCAGAACCATTTCCCAGCTCTTTTTCCTCAATAGGCAGGGTTTTTATTTTGATCAACTTTCATTTCTACACGCCTGCAGAAGATGTGGTCACAGCTTTCCATCTAGCATGCTTTCCCCCTAGCTCCCTCTGCTCCAAAGGCCTCCACCTTTCATCCTTGCTGCAGCCCAGCCCTTTAACCATAACCTAGACCTTCCCACTTAATACAAAAAAGGTCTCCAGCCTTTCTTCCCCAATCCAACACACTGCGCATAGGCCACACTCCCATGAGGAAATGACGCACAGGGCCCTCAGTATCATGGGGTACAGGTGAGAGAACATGTGGAGTCCGCAAGCCCAGCGGGCGAGTCTGACATGGCCCACCAGCCAGGGCAAGCCCCTTGGCCCCTGCAAAAAGTCACTGACTGGTTACTTTGCCAGGCGTTCACTAGAAGCATCCCCAAGGTCTCAAGGTAGCCCTTGAGCTCAGCCAAGCCTCCCACCTTCCTCACCTCCAGCTGGGGCCGTGGAGCCCTGGAGAAAAACCACTGGGTCATGCAGCCCACAGATTTCCAGTTTCCTGTGTCCACTAAGTCCTCGGGGCTGCTCAGTGTCCCTTTCACGCGTCCCTGGGCTTGCCTTAAACCTGTGTCACTGTCCTCGAGCCCCTCGTCAGTGGTTGATTTGGCCTTCTTTAAAGCAAAGGGCAGCCAGGCCCCGTGTGTCTCGCCTCCTTCTACCCAACTCTGTCTGCATGCTTCCTTCCCGCCCTCTGTCTCAGAGAAAGAGGAGTTTATCCCCCTCACAACTCCCTCTTTGCGTATTTAAGTTCCCCTGCCTCTTTCCTGGCACTTCTTGTAAGCTCTGCATACGTGCAGGTCTCCCCTGCACGTAGAAATAAAAATTAAAAATTCCTCTCGTACTTGAGTTTGTTTCTACCGATTCCTCGTCGTCTTCTCTTCTAAACCTCTTCAGAAGCAGATTTTGCTGACCTTCTGGCCCCTTCTCCCTTCCCATCTCATTCACTCCTCAACCTGCTCAGGGCTGGCTGCTGCTTCAGCCTTTGCGCTGAATTCGGGTGAAGGGTTTCCACCTTCTGCATTTGCCACCGCTGACCATTTCCTTTTTTAAACTCCCCTTGTGGCTGCCTCCATCGCTCATTTTCGTTTTGCCTTTGATCTGCCTTCAAAGGGCTCCTTCTCTACAGCATGTTGCAGGACGAGGCTCCTGCCTCATCTCGCTCTGGGGCTCGGCCTCACTGCCTTGGCTGCCGGGAGGCTCCCACCCCTCCCGCCTCGGCCTTTTCTGAGCACCTCCTGGACCCCTTCCTGCCATGCCTCTCAGGTACCCCAAACTCACGGTGTCCAAAACTCCCCACTCCTCCAGCCTGATGCCAGAAACCAGCACCACCTTTCCCCTAAGCCACCAGGTGGCTTCGTGCTTGCCTGCCCGTGGGATCTGTCACCAGCCTGTCAATTCTCCCTAAGCAAGGGACTTTGGCCCCATTTCCTGTTGGCCTTCTTTGGAGCCTCCGCTGTCTCCTACACTACTGCCGACTGGGGTTCCTTCTAGCTGCTTTCAGCTTAGTCCTTTCACTCTAGGCTTGTCTCCTACGCTACTGCCCACAAAATCTTTCTAGAACACTGATCTGATCATGTTTTCCCCCACCTAAAATCTTTCAGTTGCTTCTTTTCATATCCAGGTAAAAATCCAAATCCTCCTGTTTCTACCCTGAAGCCCTTTCCACCATTAGCACCCTCCACTTCAGGGTGCCCAGGATTTTCCTGATTTTAACTCTGAAAGCAGCCCTCCCCCAGGTGGTTGGTCCCCCATGGCTCCCCAACATGCTCGCCCCGTTCCAGCTGTAACAAAACAGGGGCCGTTTCCCAGACCAACCATCTGCTCTTTTGCTGCTATTATCCAGTCCTTCCAGAGCTGCCCCTCCATCCCTTCTTTTTTGTTATAATTCTCTCCTATTAATATCAAAAATATACATGTAAATAATTTTGAAAGTCAAGTAATTGAACAAAGGCCTTTAAAGAAGAGCGTGGTTCCCTGACTCGCCCCCTCCCCTAACCTCTGCCCTCAGAGGCCATCCCTTTCAGCAGGCCCTTTTGCAGCTCGCCTCGTTGACCGGACAGCGCTTTCTTGTGTTTATGTTTATTAACTTCCTTCTGTGGAAATGAGGGTTTTCCTCTCTCTGATCTTCCCCATAGACACGCATCCCTTCTTCCCACCCTTCTGATACTGTCGAATCATATTTTGTCAGCTCAATAGTTAGTGTCTATTATTGTGATTATGTAAATGTTATTCACAGCTGAGCCATGCAGTGCGTTAGGATTATGTTTTCTTTTTTGTACAGCCTTTTATTTGCCTTGGGAGTTAATTCGTGTCGTCTTTGTTCTCTTGGTTTTCTATGTAATTACCATTAATTCATCCCCAACCTCTCTACCAGAAGAATAAATACGTTCAAACACATCAGCTATAGAGTGACTTTCTCTTTTTCTTCGAGGCATCCCTCTTGCCACCTTCTGTCTCCTGCCCCCGCCTAGATGTGTCCCTCGAGGCCTGCTACAAAGCTTTCCTTCATCACCAGCCTGGGAATTCCCTTTTCCATCTCCTTCACTGGATCACTTGTTCCTAGAGCTCACATTTTCTTCTTTCGCGGTGTGCTTCATTTTGCTGGGCATCAGCCTCCAGTAGCTTCCTTAGAAAAGAAACTTAGGAAGTACATTTTATGAGAACCTGCATGTCTGAAAGTGTCTTTGTTTTGCCATAACAGTTGATTGGTAGTATGGCTGGGGAAGAATTCTGCTCAGAAATCCTTTCCCTCTAGAATGGTTACAGCACCGCCCCGCTGTCTCCTAGCTTCCAGGTTGCCACTGAGTCTGGTGCTATTCTCACGCCTGGTCATGTATGTGCCTTTTTGTTCTTTCTCTGGAATCTTTTAGGACGTTTTTAGTTCCCATCACAGTGTGCTTTGACGTGGATCTCTTTTTCATCCATTGTGCTAAGTACTTGGTGGCACTTTGAGTTCTGGGAATTTTCTTGAATCATTTAATGATAATATCATCCCATCTAACGTCTCTCTTCTTCTAAATCAGAGGTCAGCAAACTAGGGGCCAGTTCCAGTCTGCTGTCTGCTTTGGAAATAAACATCATTTGCAGAGAGTGCATGGCTGCTTTTGTGTTCGTTGCGACGACAGAGCTGAGGAGCTGCAGCGGAGGATGGTGCACAAAGCCTAAAATATTTACTCTCTGGCCCTTTACCGAAAAGCTCATTGCTCATGTTGGACTGCTATGGACAGCCCCGGTATTCCTTGTCTTCATGTCCTTCCATACCTCTGTCTTTCTGAGAGATAACCTTACTTTATCTTCCAAACACTTTATTGAAAATTTCCTTTGCCAACATGTTTTTATTTCGAAGTGCTTTTTTATTGTTTTGAATTCTCTGAGCATTCCTTTTTTTTATAGCAGCCTGTCTAGTTTCGATGTGTGACGATGTTGAATGTAATGGGCTTTTAGGTTGCTCCTGGCATTGCCTGCCCCCCTCTGAGTGGTTGCTGTTGTTTGTTTTTGGCCTCTGCCTTTCACGCTGGAGGCTTTCCTCAGATGTGCTCCATTCACATTTCAGAGTGTGGCACCAAGTGCCCTTTGAAAGCTCTCTGTGCCCATGGGGCTTGCCCACAGGGAGAGGACTGTGGGAAGGGGGCCTGCATTCTAGGAGGGGGTGTGACCTGACCTGTGGACGGCCCCATTGCTGGAGTCTGTACATCTTCTCTCTTGGGCCAGAAGGAATACTCTAGTGTCTTTCCTGGGGAGACAGGCTGAGGGCAGAGGAACTATTTTGACTGCTAGTCTGCTCTCCGTACTGAGAATTAACCCACTGAGCACCTGCTCTGTTCCAGGCACTGTTCCGGCCACGGGGGTGGGTGGTAAAGAGGTCACAGAAGGCCCCTGCCTTCCGAGAGCCCCTGCTAATGGAGGAGATGGACAAGAAACAAATAAAGAAATCAACACAATTATTTCAGATTGTGAAAAAACGGCGTGGACTCAAGAGGGTGATGTGTCTGTGAATGATATTTGACCTAAGACCTACTGAGAAGTCGGGTTGAGATCTGGAGGAAGAGAATTCCAAGCCGAGAGGGGATATTCTGGGCCGGGGGGCAACAGGTCGCATCCCTCTTCCTTGCCTCAGATTCTGATGCAATAGTAAAACAAGACAGAAATGAGCCCCAGGGGGCACAACTATGGCCTCGATTACCCAAAGCCGGCCCGTGGTGAGTCACGGGTGCGGGGCTCCCTGTTCTGAGCACGCAGCCTTGCCCCGGCGGCGCGAGGGAGGGCCACCTGCTCCCCGCTCTACGGCAGGGCGAAGGGCACAGGGGCTCCCCCTTCCGAAGTCGCCAGGGTGAGCTGGGGGTGCAAGGGCCCGGGGTACTGCCGCCTTGTTCAGGGCAGGCAGGGAGGTGGCGTGGCCGGAGATCTGGGCTCAAGAAGAGGCGTGTGAGAGAGGCTGGGGGGAGGCAGGGCCAGGGGACAGCAGAGAAGACCCTGTCTTCTTTAAACGGCAAGCGCAGGGCAGGCGCTGACAAAATAAGTGGCGTTTCCTGTTTCCTCCAGCGTCAGGGGACCTCTGCTCCCATCCGAGTCTCCGTACGCACAGCTCTTCCGGCTCTGATGGTGACGCCTGGGCCCCATTGGTTTGTTCCTGGCAGGTTAGAGCCACACAGCAAATCCACAGTGCATGTCTATTCGATAAGGAATGAAAATACGCATCAGATATTCTGAACCACCGTCTCAGAGAGACTACTCAGACTTGACGAAGTGTGTGTCGTGACGGCTGGCCGTGGTGTGAGGAACTCCACATCGTCCACAGCTGAATTGTGACTGGCCTGCATGGCTTTTTGAGCAGCATTCGGGCTCCCTACCCGAGCGCACAAGACCCCCGAGGAGCACCTGTGGACTGAGGTGTGTTGGGGGTGGTTCTCACGGAGTGGGAGGAGGAGAATCACCAAAAGGTTCACATTATTGTTGACGCTCCCAAGAGACCAACCCAGAACCGGCCAAACTCCCTTCCTCAACGACTGTCAGCGCAGCCAGGGGCAAGCGCGCCTCCGCCGTGCCGGAGCGAGGGGCTGGGGGAAGCGGGAAGGCTTTACAATACAACACCAGCATCCAGGCTTCCTCAGCCCATGTTCTGACATATGAATTGGATTATTTCCTCCATCTCTTTCTATTTTGCAGAGGTTTCACCAGCAGAGCACGACATTTAAAGTTCATCAGCCATAGGCTGACTGATACAGGGTATCTCTGAGTAATAATCACAATCAACTATAAGGTTCAAATCTTCAAAGATTCCACAAAATAATAACTTTCCTCCCTGGATTTAGTAGTAGTCCTTGTTTTAATTAGGTTATTTTTGGTAACTGAAAGACATTATGGAGAATTACAGTTTTCCTAATTATGGAGAATTACAGTTTTCCAGAGATGGGCTTCCTTTCTGTGTAGAAAGACCCCTTTGCTGTCTGAGTCCTGTTACGTGAGCCCCGTATCACATTGGTGCATTAGGTTGAACCATATGAATTGCTGCTTTGCTAGACCAAAAAAAAAAAAAAAAAAAAAAAAGCTGCATAGTCACAATTTTCGATGCTTCAACTTTATAAATAAAGTTTTTTGGAGCTGTGGAAATGTCCTGTTAAACTAGACCTCCCCACTCACACACTCCTGGCAGCTCCTTGTACTCCAGGGTATGCTTGGGAGTTGACTGTGAAATACTTTTCCTGCATTTAGGTATTTCACTGAGTCTCTCTTTAAAGTTGCTTATTATGCCCAGCACAGGCCATTTCACTCAGCACATGTTCAACAAATACCAAGTCAACTCTCAAAACCAAATGGAAACTGCAGTCTGTCTGATTAGCTAATTTATGCCCATGAACGCATGCCATTTGCTTAGCCACAGTGGACACACGTGGGGGAGTCAACTGCTTTCATTTCATTCTTCACCCAGTCAAAGACAATCTGGAACAGATGAGCCCCTGAGGGCTTTTTCCCAGGGAGCAGGAAAATCTTCTCTACAAATGAAATAGACACAGCCTGATTGAATAAGCAGGGGGCGTGGGAGGGCACCCAGTACTACCCATCCAAAAGCCCTGTGAAGAGATCCGAGTTGCCCGCAGCTGGGTGAAGAGGGGCCGAGCAGAATGCAGTGGGGGGGCCACAGCCCAGCCACCACTGGGTGCGATGGGTACGGAAAGAAGATACCAGAACTTCTCGCTTTCTCTTTGTGTTTGTCTCCTGAAAAGGAGAAGAGCTAAAACTCGCATACTCTTTAAATAAGTGCCAGCGATGGCCTCAAATGCTTTTCCTACAGCAATTCATTTAATGTTAACACTAGGAGGTAAGGACTATTCTATAAGATCCTCATTTTACACATGAAGAAGTCCAGGCTCAGAGGGTCCAAATAATTAGCCCAAGGTCGCTACCGGGAAGTTGACAGAGCAGGGGTTTGAACCCAGGCTCACTGGCTCCTCACTTTTTAGCCATTTCATGGATGTGACAGGCACGCTTCACCGTGTGATGTATGTACGTAATTTATTAACACACATACACACTACAGTGCAGACCAAGCTGGCTTCTTTTACTGAGAGGTAAAGCTTCACACCTCCTGGGGTGGGGCCTCTGCGGAGAGCCAGGCAGGCTCTGCCCAGTGGTGGGAATTTGGACAAGTCCCTTGGGCTCCCAGACATTTCATTGTAAGTGAAGGCCCTGGGCCACCCAGCAGGTGCTCTGTGGTTCGCTGTTCCCAGGACAGCACTGGATCCCAGGGCTGGGCCCCGGGGACGGGCCTCAGCCTGTTAACCTCCCCTGAGCTGGAGCTGAAGGAGCACAAAACAGTTTTACATGGCATTTAACCGCCTGTCTCACTGGCAGGGTTTTACCAATAAAGTCAGCACTTGGGGTGGTTTGGGGCCTTTTTGTTTTAGATGGGTGTGATTTGGCAAAACTTAGCTTGAAAAGAAAAGGAAAACGGGCTTTGTGTTTTTGCCATCTCGGGATCTTTTGCTAGTGACAGAACTGAGGCATCACCACCCTAGCGAGGTGCAAGGCAGAGGAGGCCGGGGAGTTTGTGTCTGTCCTCGTGGCGGATCCAGCGTGTCACCAAACAGAAGACAGAAAGCTTGGGATGCCTCCACGACACTACAGCAGAAGGAAAGGTCCATGGAACATGATGCAGTTTTTTTTCTAGAAGGAGGCAGCACAGCGAGAGCACAGAGCCTGTTTGTGAAGCTCCAGAAGTCTTCCCCGACCTCTAGGGGGAAATAAACTTCAGAAGGTGTGGACAGGCTTGCAAAAACTATTTGGGGTTCATTTATAAAGGTCTTTACTCTTCACAGTTGGTTGAGATTATTTGTCGAAATTCCTGAAACAGTTTAAAATGATAATAAGAGGAAAGTATTCACCTTTAAGAATTTTGGTAGGTGCAGCTCTGGTAACAATGGTGAAGGGTGAGTGAATGGGGCAGGAGGTATGAGGGAGGAGAGTGAAGAGGTCAAATACCTGTCACAAAAGGTGAGTAAGTATTTTTTTCTTCTGGGAAGAAGAAAGGAAGTTCAGTAAAGGGAAAATTCTGGTGTAGCACTGGGCTGCTTTTGAAAGGGTTAAACATCTCAATTTTGAGAAGGAAAATCAGGATTTGATTTTTCCCCTCTGCACAGGGTTCCTTTGGTGGCTGGTGGTTGACAGAAGATCTCGATGGCATGGGTTATGGTCTCCTAAAGATTGAAATCGAATAGCTGCAATTTCATGGTTGGATTTTAAATGCCAAGACTAGTTCCAGATACATGGCACTTTGCAAACCTAGGACACTTGGTGTTCACTGTGAACCCAGCTTGGCATATTTTTGTTCCTTAAGAACTTGGGACTAGTGGAAGAGAAAGTTATTTAAAAATAAATGAGCAGGCAGTCCTGAGGTCAAAGCCTGGCTCTGCCCCTAATTAGCTGGGTGATCTTGGCAATTTAACCTCCCAGTCCTTTAGTCACTTTGTAAACTGGAAATCATAGTGCGCATTCATAGGACTAAATGAGAATGTAATTCACTAGCACAGGCCTCACTAATAGCAAGGGCTTACTTTCAACGTGGCTCACATGCACAGAGAAGAGAGCAGCTGCCCTGGTCAGGAGGAAAGATGTCTTCAGGGAGGAGGTGCTTTCTCTGCTGGTCCTTAGAGAACGTATGGCCCATGGAGAAGAGGGTAACAGCATCCCTGCTAGGGGAGCAGTTGTTTCACATGTATTACATTTGGACATCAGCAAGAAGTTCAAGTTCTCTGAGCCCTGATTCTTTACTGCTTCTGCTGGATCATTCCACATTTGCCAATATCTTCTTAGACTACATGTGAAAAGGAGCTGGCACGGTCCTGCCTTTTTAGAAAAAAATGTTCTTCTAAGAATCATAGATTATTAGAGCTTAATAAATTTTTTCCCCAGAAAACAGCAAGAGGAAAATTTTTTTCCTTTTTATTTTTCCCCAATGTTGACTTTAGTAGTCTGGAACAAACTGGTACACAGTTGGTGGATTTTAATGTATCTTAACTTACCAGGTATAGACTGATATCCCACTGTCTGCTATCTCTCTGCATGTGGATATCTAATGGGCATCACTAACTCGCCCCTTCTGTGCCAGTTTGAAGCTTGTTGTGTATCCCAGAAAAGATCATGTTCTTGGGGCTTATCCATTCCTGTGGGTGTGGGACCCTTTGATTGGATTGGACTCAGTTGGGGGCCTTTGATTGGATTGCATCAGCAAGGTGTGACCCAGTATGGGTCTTGGTCCTCTTGCTGGAGTCCTTTATAAATGGAGGCCTGAAAGCAGAGACAGAGAAACCAGGGAGGCTGAGAGAGAGGTCCTGGAGGTCGGAGGCTGGAATCAGCAGAGCACAGAGGCACAGAAAGAGCCCCCCCGAAAGGCTGAGAGATAGGCCTGGAGAAGAGGGGAGAGACTTGCCATGTGCCTGATCACCCATGGTGGACATTTGGTGAGACCATATCTCTGATAATGCCTTGATTTGGTCATTTACACAGCCCCAGAACTGTAAGCTTTTAACCTAATAAACTTACATTATAAAAGCCAACCCATTTCTAGTATATTGCTCCCAGCAGCCTTTAGCAAACTATAACACTTTCCAAAACTGAACTTCTGAACTTCTTGTCTGTTTTCTGCCCCAAACTATTCCTCTTAGTCTTTCTCATTGCAAAAGTGTCACCAATTTCCATCCAACTGATGGATCCCCAAACCCAGGAATCACCCTTCATTCCTCACCCCTTCAGACACAGCCAATTCATCAACAGTTCTGTTTTATCTTTAAAATATATCCCAAATCCATCCACTTCTGTCCATCTCACTACTTGTCCGAGCTACCATGGCCTCTCATTTGGGTTTCTGTAAAAGTATCCATTATGGTTCCCAGCCGCCATCCATTTTCCACTAGAAGGATCATTCTTAGATGGAGAAGACCATACCAAGCTCCAGTGGACTAAAGACTAAACCAGAACTCCTCATCAGGGCCTACACAGTCCTTCATGGTCTGCCAGCCTCCCCCATCTGTAGACTTTTCCACTCTTACCCTCACTTATAGCCTTCTGGCACTATTGGCATTTGGGCCCAGTAATTCTTTGGTGTAGCGGGCTATCCTGTGCACAGTAGGGTGTTTAGCACCATCCCTGCCTCCCACCCACTAGCTTTCAATGGTACCTCTCTCCACCCCCACTGGGAGCAACAAAAATGCCTTCAGACATTGCCAAATGTCCCCTGAGAGGCAAAAGCACTCCTGGTTGAAAACCAGTGGTCTAGCCATGCCCATTTCCTTCCCGTTCCTGGGACAAGCCATGTTTATTCCTCGTTTCGATCCTTTGTCGTTGCCATTCCCCTGCTGAATGCCCTTCCTTAGACATGCTCAGGTCTGGCTCCTTCTCTGTTCTGATTTCAGCTTGACCACACAAAGCAAGGTGGCCTTTTGCAGTCACCTGTACCACATCACTGCATTTTGATTTCTTCATATCCTTTGTCAGTATCTGTGGCGGTTTGAAGCTGTATATACCCCAGAAAAAGATATTCTTAAATTTAATCCATTCCTGTGGATATGGACTCATTTTAAGTAGGACCTTTTGATGAGGCTACTTCAGTTAATACTTAATCCTATTACTGGAGTCCTTTATAAGCAGAAGGAATACAGAGAGAAAGCCACTGAAGCAAGAAGCTGAAAGCAATGAAACCTGAAACCCGGTTAAGAAGGGAGAGACCAGCAGATGCTGCCATGTGCTGTGCCATGTGGCAGAGGAGCCAAGGGTCGCCGACAACTGGTCTGCAGGAAGAATTCCCATTGTTTAAGCCAACCCGTTTCATGGTATCTGCTTTAAGCAGCCCAGGAAACTAAGACAGTATCTGAACTGGTCTTGTTTGTGGATTTGTTCACTGATGTATTGTCCATTTCCCCTGCACCTTGTAAGCTCCGTGAGAGTAGAAACTTGCCTGTGTTCACTGAAATGTCTCTAATACCACAAACAGTGCCGGGCAATTAGCAGGCATGAGACAAAAGCCGAATGTAGAATGAATGCATATATGACTTCCTTCTCCTTTGCTGAGATTGTTTGAAGGTTGGAGAGTGGTGGCACCAGAGGATTGCAAAATGCATGAGATGATTCCAGGACATGATGGTTTGGGACCATCCAGGGGTATTTGTTTTGTTTTGTTTTGTTTTGTTTTGTTTTGTTTTGTTTTACTGCTGACCTCAGCTTTCTTAGTTGACGAACTAAGGGCCAGTGAGCCAGGTCAGTGACTCCACCCTCCCATCTCCAGATGGAGGAGGTTCCACACGGCTGCTTGGCTCTCGGAGAGGTTGCTTCTGGGCCAACCACGGGGACATGCAGCAGGCCAAGAATGTTCAGGTCTTGGAGAGCGTATTGACTGGAAGGGCGCAGTGAGTGTTATGTCTGGAGCAGGAAGATAGCAGAGGAAGGGAACGCACCCCCTGGAAGCCAAGTGTGGAGGGGAGGCATGTTGTCGGAGGCCAGGAGAGTTCCCTCCCACACTGAGCAACGTGGCGCCCAGCCCCATCCTCCAGACGCCCCCACCTCTTGCTTCCGATCTCCTCCACAGCTCACATGCTCGTTTCCCCTGCGGCCTCCCGCCCAGCCTCTTGACTCTCTTCTCTCAGCCAAATACGAAGGCCAGTTCAGTGTCCTCCTTCCGACCTCTTGGAAGCCTCTGATACAGTGAATCACTTTTTATCTAATTTTTATCTAATTGTCTTCTCCTCTTTT
>JAQZBX010083655.1:0-13336 GCA_029593785.1 Cabassous unicinctus | reverse complement strand
CCTCAGCCAGCAGGTACCACTTCCTGGTTCCATCCAAGACTCCTCCCATCTTTGCCACTCTCCATAGGGTAACCCAGAGCATGTTTTGCCACTGCAGGTCCAGGATCAATATGCGACATTGTCCAAAGGTTTCCAGAGAATGAAAGTTGAGTCTGAGAAGCACACAGTGTCCAGCAGTGTAATATCTGTGCCTCTAAACCCAGCATGGTATGTTCTTCAATAATTGGTCCACTTTAGCAACACATGCCTATCACACTGATTGGCTTGGGTCTACACTGACTGATACTCCAGTGCTACTCACAATCCATTCAATGCTTGTCTCACTCAAAGGCAGGCCTCTCTCATTCATGAAGGTCTTTGTCTGCTTTCCCTCTCACTTTCATCTATGCTCACATGGACCTTTGCACATGGCCATCAACTTATTCCCCACACGTGCTGAGCATCCACTTTGTGCCATACCAGATGAATGTGCTTTTTCATTTCATTTGGGAGAGAAGATATAAAATGCTGTTAAGCAGCATAGAACATTATGGCAAGCTAAATAAGGAGGAGTCAAAGATCTGAAGTAGTGATGCAGAGCCTTTATCACACAGTCATGCTCTTATTGTAAAGAGCAATAAATATATAGCATATTGGTATATATTGTCATAAAAATAAGTGAAAGAAGTATTAATTTGAACTTCTGGTTGTAAAAGAATTGAAAATTCTACAACCTTGAAAACAGGTCTTCAAACAAAACTCATACATGAAAGTTCATGGCAGCATTATTCGCCATAGTCCAAAGATGTAAACAATCCAAATGTCCATCAATGGATAAACAGATAAGAAAATGTACAATATGCATCCAATAAAATATTATTCAGCCACAATAAGTAATGAAATACAGATCCATGCTACAACATGGGTGAACCTTGAAAATATATGCTAAGTGAAAGAAGCCAGATGCAAAAGGCCACATATTGCATGATTTCATTTATATGAAATATCCAGGAGAGACAAATCCATAGATACAGAAAGCAGATTAGTGATTGCCAGGGCCTGGGGGAAGGAGGTAATGGGAAATGACTACTTAAAGGGTACAGGGTTTCCTTTTGGAGTGATGAAATGTTTTGAAACTAGATAATTGTGATGGTTGCCTAAAAGGGTCAATGCCTTAAGTGCCAGCTTATTGTACACTTAATGTGATGAAAATGGTAACTGTTGCTTTATGTATATATCACTAAAATAAAATACTTTGCAATAGCTCTTCATATTTTCAGTACTCTCAAACATAGCAAAATCAGAGTGGAGGACCACAGAGGGTGTAGGATAAATGCTAGCAGTATTAATAATACCAAATATTTGTAAGTTCAGATATACAAAACCAAGAATGTACAGGGCTTCTAATTCTCCACGTCCTCACTGACATTTACTTTATTTTTTTTCTAATTCTAGGCATCCTGGTGAGTATGAAGTGGTATCTCATTGTGGTTTTGTTTGTCTTTCCTAATGAGTAATGATGTTGAGCATGTTTTCATTTGCTTATTGGCCAATTGCCTATCTTCTTTGGCAAATGTCAATTCAAATGCTTTGCCCATTTTTAATTGTGTGTTTTTACTTCTTTTATTTTTGAATTGTAAAAATGGTATGTTCTGGATACTAGTCCCTTATGATTAGCATATATTTTCTCTCATTGTTTGGGTTACCTTTTGACTTTCTTGATGGTGTCCCTTAATGCACAAATATTTTCAATTTTGAAGTACAGTTTATTAATTTTTTTTTTCTTTGGTCAGTTCTGCTTGAGTGTTATATCTAAGAAACCATTGCCTAAGATGAACACCACAAAGATTTATTCTTATTATTCTTTTAAATTTTGTATAGTTTTAGCTCTACCATTTAGGTATATGATCCATTTGCAGTTAATTTTTACATATGCTGTGAGGTAGGTCTCTATCTTTTTTCTTTTCCAAGAACATATCCATTTGACACACCACCATTTGTTGAAAAGAATATTCTTTCCCCATTAACTTTTCTTGGCATCCTTGTTTAAAATATATTGACCATAAATATATGGATTCATTTCTGGATTTTTAATTCTATTCCATTGATCTATATGTCTATCCTCATGCCAAAACCACACTTTCTTGATTACTGTAGATTGCTGTGGTAAGTTTTGGAATCAAGAATTACTCCAAATTAGATCTTTTTCAAGATTTTTTTGACCATTCTGTATCCCTTCATAAAATAAAATTAAGACCTGCTTGTTAATTCCTGCACAAAAACGTTAACTGGATTTTGTAGATCAATTTGGAGACTAGTGTCATCTTAGCAATACTAAGGCTTCCAACTCATGAACATGGGATATTTTTCCAATTATTTGCATCCTCTTTAACGTCTTTCAGTAATGTTTTGTAGTTTTCAGTGCACAATTCTTGCACTTCTTTAACACAGTATCATTTCCTCAGGAGAAATATAATGAAAAGCTAAACCAAATGAGCTTGTCTCCAAGCAAATGAATGTCATATATATATATATATATGACATTATATATAAATATATGTATTTATATATCATTTTACAAATATTGGTATGTATTGTGAAAATTTGATTTTTACCCACAATAAAAAAAAGCATATGAAAAATAATACTTTTTGTTATAATGTTTTTAACATATCAATTTTATTGATACACATTAATAAAGCATAAAGCCATTCAAAGTATACAATCAATTGTATTCTTTATAATCACTTAATTATGCATTCATCACTTCAATCATTTTAAAATATTTTCATTATTCCAAAAAGAATAATGAAAAATGAGAAACAAATGAACAAACAAAAAAAAGCTCATCATCTCCAATCCCTCTTTGCTACCCCTGCAATACATAGCTGCTATTCTGTTTGATCTTTCTAGTTTATTTGTATTTATATTTTGTAAAAACAGGCTTATATATGCAATATCACCCATAATCATATTTCAAATGAGGTTTTATTATTTTATACAGTCCGATGTTACATGTTTTAGCTCTCCTTAGACTTCGCTTTCAACTGCTATCATTCCCATATAATAGCTCTGCTACTTATGAATATTCTAATATGCTTTCACCATTTCACAAGTAACTTTAAATGGTAGCATTATGAGGGAAATATGCAAGAAATGCTGGACACACATTTGCTGAAGAACTTGGGTACATACAGCATGCTCAGTTAACTCCCATCAGAGAAAAAGACCTTGATAAAATTCCTCAGTTGCCTGGGTTTAAGCACTTGGTTTCAACCACTTTTTTTTTTATTACTTTTTTTTTTCTTGTTGGTAAAAATCAAAATTTTTCACAATACATAACAATATTTGTAAAATGATATATAAATACATATGCATACATGTGCATTTGCTTACATAAATGTTTTATATATATGTGTATATATAAAACACACATATATATATATTATATATACATATAAAGGTGCTTAGATTACCTAATTACCTAATTACCTAATTATTACTCAGAAATTACAGGGATTCCCATGTTCCCCACTTCCCATACCTCCCACAACGTCCCACACCAACATCCTTCATCAGTGTGGCACATCACCCGCAATGGATATACACAGCCTGGGGCATTGCCACCAAGCATAGATCACATTTCACATTATAGACCACCCTCTCTCCCACACAGTTCTGCGTGGTATATGCTGATGCAAAATGGCCTACATCTGTCACCACAACGCCACTCATGACAACCCCCAAGTCCCGAAAAAGCATGACTCCTGGGGATGAGCCTCCCAACAATGAGGGATTAATACCAAGTGCCAACTGGCAACACGATTGGAAAAAGACCTTGAATAAAAGGGGGAAAGTGTAAAGAGAAATCAGTTCATGTGACTAAGAGACTTCAAAGAGAGTTGGGAGGTCATCCCAGAGGTAATGCTGACACACACCTCAGTAGGATCTCATAGAACACCAAAGTGGATATCACGCCACACAGAGGGGCTCCTGAGGGCTCTGGAGACACCCAGGTATAAGGAGAGATAACCCCAGAGATTGATGCCTTATTAGTGGGCTCTTCTTTGGAATCAACCACTTTTTCTACCAAGACTCTTCCTCGAGCTGCAGGTATGTAAGCAGCAAAATCAGCCCAAAAGGACTTTTTTAAAATATCATGAGACAGACACACAGAGAATTGTGGGAAGATAGCATCAGACTAAAAGGCAAGGGTCAATGCTCTAAGAAAACAATGGAGAAAAAGCCAAAAGCTGTCCAAGGGACCTGCTTTGGGGCCAGCAGACCAAGACAGTGCTACACAGCTCCAAGAAGGGAAAGGGACAAAGAGATGAAGAACATGAAACAACAAACCTGTGTTACCAAGCCCCCATGGTGGCTGCCAAGGGTTCCTCTCTCCCACCCTTAAGACATTATCTTGGGGTAAAACCCCTGGCTCACTGCAGCTGACTCAGAGGGTAATAGACATCTTCTTCACTGTCAATAGTTTCCAAGGAAAAAGGAGGGGGAGTCAGGGGGCTTTTCTAATGTGAATTCAATGAGCAGAGTTTGCTTTGAATCTCCACTCTGGAGGTTCAACACAGATAAATAGGAAACCAGAGACACTAACATCTCCATGGAAAGGTACACAGATGAGTACTATCTGCTGAGTTGTCTGGAAATTTCAAGGACAAAAACTCTTCAGATCTCTCAGTGTCCTAACCCTTGGGAGAAAATCTGCACCCCATTAGTGAGTCCCTGGCCTGACTGTGAAAACTTAAGCTGAGAAATTTTAAAATCATAGGATGCTTCTAGAGCTGAGATGGAAAATTTCATATTGTTTAAGCCAACAAGCTTGAGGATTCCATTTTAGTGACTTGGCAAATTAAAATACATTTCCCAGAATCCATGTCTTTTCAGTTTGACACTGTAGGTCTCTGCATTCACCATTTGTTTTTACTATTTTTATTGTTTTCCTTCATCAGCTTTTGATTCTGAAAAGTATTTAAAGCATTCTGTTTCCTTTGGACAAAAGTATATGTGGGAAGTGATGGTGCCTCAAGAGGCCTTGGTGTGTTTCTGCTGCTGTACTTGGAACCCTGAATCTGTCCTATGAACAATTCCCAGGCCAACCTGCAAGAGGATGAAAGGACATGTGTGTCAAATGCCAGAAGATACAGTAGAGGCCAGTGGGTCCTCTTTACAACAATCCCAGATCTTAATATTTAAGGGACTCCAGACAAGATCAGCAGAGCTTCACTAGATGGCACAAAGGTCATCACACTCTCATGAGGTTCCTGCAAAGATCAAAGAACTCCATCCAATTGACTACCATGCAGTTCTAAAAGCATCATCTTAATCCATCTACTTAAGAGATGGCTCATTATGCATCAACAGCTCACTGATACAATGATGGATATGAACAGAATTTGGACATTCAGAATGACCATGGATCCATATTTTCAGCATTCCTTCAGTATTTGAATATAAGATTCATGATCACCATGCAATTCAAGTTAATTGCAGATATCTATATTAAAAGGAGACTACCATTAATGTTAGCTTCCTCATACCCAGTGGTGTTTGAAAGGGCATGGATGTTTGTGTAGTAACAACTTATAGCTGTGAATCAGAACACTCCATTGCAAGAGGCATTATTAGGCAGATTTTCAAACTATTGTGCATGGTCATATTTGGTCAAGTATATAGAAAAGAGGATTGAAATAAAGAGATACAGAATTGGATGGTAGAGTAAGTAACCAAACTGTAAATTGCCCACTCATTAAAATGTATGACATAATTTAGAGAAAGTGCAAATATTCTGTTCACAGGGAAACAAGGAGTCATGTTCTTAGGCAAACCTGGAAGTATTCAAGGAAAACAGAAAGGTGATACAATAAAATACTTCGAAAAATAAACACCTTAAACATGGATATGAAACTTGCATATTTCAAGGAGTATATTTTCATCATCAAAAATTAAAACTTGCACTAATAACGCATTGGATGATGTAAAATTTTACTTCATATGTAGGGTCATATTGATTCTACACAGGTTTACATCCATGATCTAAGCAAAGAAACACATTTCTAGCTCTGAGGTTTGGAGAGATGCTAAAACCGGCCTTTCAGCTGCTACTGGACAAATAACAATTTATAGGCTTTATTCTCAAATAATTTTTTGAGAGCCTCCTTTATGTCTTTTTTTCTTTGACTGTAGATGAAAGGGTTCAGCATGGCCATTACCACAGTGTACATCACTGAGGCTGGTGCACTTTAATGTGTTGTATGAAGCAGCAGCCCTGAGGTACATTCCTATGCTCATACATTAAAATAGGGAGAACACCGAGAGGTGACGCACAGGTGGAAATTGCTTTATACTTCCCCTGAGCTAATGAGTTTGCACATACGGAGTAAACAATCTTAGAGTAAGAGAAGAGGATGCCAGCTAGGGAACACCCACCTATCATTCCGGCTAGAAAATCCATCACTTGATAACTGAAGGTGTCAGAAACAGGTAACTAGGACCATATGACTAAGATCATAGAAAATGTAGGGGATTTCCACATGTGTACAGAAGGACAGTTGTAACATCATTAACACCTGTAAATATGATTGCACAATACTCATCATCCAGGACCCCAGAACCCCCAGAACACAGAGCTGTGGGGTCATAATGACCATGTAGTACAGGAGGTGACAGATGGCCATAAAGGGTCCTGGTCAGGAGGAAGTAATCCAACCATCCAAAGAGTAATAAAAATTACATTTGCGTGAGGAAGCCTGCATAGGTTATTACTCTTCTCTGTGCCTGGATGTTCACCAGCATCTTTGGGACAGTTGTGGAGGATAAACAGATGTCTATAAAGGACAGGTTGGAGAGGAAGAAGTACATGGGCATGTGGAGGTAGGAGTCTGAGATGAAGAACAAGATGATGAGCAGGTTCCCAGAGCACATGACCAGGTACATAGTCAAGATCAGCTGAAAGAGGAGGTGCTATAATTCTGTATCCTCTGTAAATCCCAGGACAAGAAATTCTGAAATTTGCATTTCATTTCCAGGTCACATATAGTGGATGTGACTAACAGGAAATAGAAAGGAACTTGGGTAGTTTTCACACGACCAAGCAGCAGTATACAAATAAAAATGCTACAAGTTATCTACTTGAGTGAAATTTTAATCTCTACATTATTTATATGGCTCTCATCTGTTTAGTGTATTTCTAGTGCCACCTCAGATTACGAATGCCTTCCCCAAAACTCTTCCCTTCTCCAAGCGTTCATGAACTCTATGGACTTCACAAGAAATTCATTCTTTTGTGGAATATATATAGAGTTGCAACTAAGAGGCAAGTACAATTGAGGCAATGAGTCTACAGTATTGTAATCCAAAAGTCTAAAGATTCTGAAGATAAAGAATATATGCAAATAAAACATTATCATATTACAAATCAGCTCATTGCACATGCTTTAAGGAAAAGAAAAAGGTAAAAACAGAGTGAAGTGAAGTGCTATTTTTCACTCAGTGTTCAGGAAGTCCCATTTAAACTATGAAATTTGAAGAGACACCTCAAGGAAGAAAAAGCATGAGACATGAGGAAATAAGGGGAAGTTTGAGCCCAGCAGAGAGATCAGCCAGGCCAAAGACCCTAAAAATGACTTGTTTCGGGTCTTCAGGATGAACAAGGAAGCCAATATGTCAGGGAAATGAGTAAGAGGATAGTGAAGAGAGATGGCTTCAGAGGTGTTTTAAGAGAAAAGCAGCCTTGCTGCTGCTTAAACTTCAACCTCAGGGAGTCCTTTGTCCATATGCTTTACTTCTCATACATCACTAATTTGGTTGCAAGCTATCCTACCAAATGGAATGGATCTAGCCTTATTGCCATTTGTAGGTTTACCCGCAGACTCTGTTTTAAAGGAGACATCTATTGGAATATAGGAGCTCAGATACCCCTGTTCTGAAGTCTGCTCACACCTCATAAAAAACAGACACAGAATGAACAACTTGGCACCTTAGAAACTAGTTAACCTAGTTAATACCATGCTTTTCTCACACTTAGCCACACTTATCAGGCCGGGAGTAAACATAATCCAATATGGCAACATCAGTTTTTCTATTCCCCAAATATTTAGAAATGGTCCTCTGAAATTCCAACAGACATGCCTCCCTTGGATATGAAAACATGGTGCTCATTTGTGATATGGCTACTTTCTTCCCTGTGTTTAAAGAACCATAAAAATCTTTTCAATAATATGAGAGAAAGGAATTAAAATGACTTGAAGGAAAAAGAAAGATATAAACTCAGGTATACCCTGAGATATTGTGATGAAGAACACCTTCCTTTGTTCTGAGAGCATTCCAAATCCAGTAAAATCCCACTGAAGCTCAGAAAAACTAATAAAAGAACAAAAAGCAATTCATCCAAAAGACAAAGGCAGTGTTATCTTTTTACAGTGACAAGACAACTTATAGATTAACACTCCAAGAGTAAAATGACAAATGGGAATAAACAAACATTTCACAATTGAAGATATATAATAAATACAAAAAGTCTTGGGAGTTTTTTATGTGAAGCATTTGAATTCCATTTAAATTATATTAAGTGCAGAATTTTTGGAATGAGATAAAGCAGATATTTAATAATCAGATGTGCCATATATTCGTTGGTAAACTTTGAACTTTAAAACTTTGACAGATATAGTAAGCATTTTGGCATCCGTTCTCCAAAGACAGTTAATAGCCATAATCAACACACACAAAAAATCAACATAAGTCCATCCTTATAGTGAAGGATTGCTTATCCCTGACGATTAGATAAGGCACATTTTTCTACTGACTCTCAAATGCCTTGTTCTTTCTGCATCTCTCATATGCTATTCCTCAGTTCTATTTCATTTCCTTAGGATCCCTCCCAGCAATAACAGTCTGGAAACTGCTCTAGATTATGAAAAGAATAAACGCAACCTGTGTCCAATGTAAAGAAGATCACATTCCAAATGATGGCAGAAGGTGCTGCAACTTCAGACATAGATCTAACCACAAAAGTTCAAAAGATACAATAAGGAAAACAGATGTGAGAGAATGGTGACAGTAAGTATAAAAAGTGATCTATTAGGTCAATAGAAGCAGAAATTTCTAAGTTTGAAAGACAATGGGAGGAACATCAAGCGTCACTTTCAAGTATTGACTTTCACATTTTCGCCCAAATACATCTATACAGACATAGAACAACTAAATGGCAAAGAGTAAAATAAAGGGTAAAAACCTGCAGTTCTTTGATTGAAAGATTTAAAAAGAAGATGGAAAACAGTCCCTACTATACAAAAACAAAGACTTCCACAATTTACAAAGGGGAAAGTAAATGGCCAATAAGCAACATATTAAACTTTACCTATTAAATTATTTGCCAAGGTGCAGGGGGAGAAGGCTGCCACACAATTTTTCCATCCCCGTTACGGAAGCTGCTGTAGGCCTGTGCCTAGAACACCAGAGCCTCTTAAACCAGAAAATTAGTCCTTATCCCTATCCCTCAGAGCCAGCATTTAGGCCCTACCACAAACTCAGCTTAATCAAAAACACAATTGTCCCAGGTCCCTGAGTGGTTGGGAGTATGGCCGGTGGGGGACTGTGCCAAACTGACCCAGTTCTCTTTTCTTGGAGCTGTGAATATTTTCCAAAATGTACCCTAGGAGGCAGCAGGAGCAATGCCCTGGTAGTGCTCAGTTTGTCTGGTTAGGTTTCCCTGAACCTGAATCATTAGCATTAGGGCTGGCCATCCCAAGTACCAAGAAGCTGATAATGCTTTCAAATGAATTGACTTCTGCCTGCCTTGCCTCCAATGGAAAGGTGATATGAACCCACGTGTGCCCACACTATTTTAAAATATGATTTTATACAATAAACTGTTCTAGTGAATGGGTCTTTGGCCCTGAGGAGTGGATTGCAATGCATTGAAGGAAGTGGTGCTGTGTGATTTGTTTTGGCACTCGAGGACTACTTTATTGGGATGGCAGTAGACAATTTTACAAAGGAGTCTTCAGGTACACCTTCATAGATGGTTATTAAACTGAAAAATGGAGGTTATTTTAACTTCATCATTGGTTCCATTTTGGATGGTGCACTTATACATTTTTTTACAAAGTTTGAAGCTGTATACATCCATTATTACAAGTTCATGCTGAACAACTCTAATGCCCTAAAATGCCCTATGTTCTACCTATTCTATTCTTCCCTCCCCTTCTACTAAGAAACTATAGTAATCATTAAGTCTGAATTTTTGAAGAATGAAATTTGTAGTTACTAGCAATAATATTGAGGGCTTGACATATTGGTCTATTTTCTTTTATTAGGCACTGCCTATATCCATGAATTCTTGTCCCTCTAATTGAGAACATAACATTGCTCCCAGATGGAGTTTATTATTTTCTTGTTTATTGTGTGGACCTCCCCCCATTGATATAACACACTATGACAGAATGAACACTTAGATATTCCATAGAAGCCTGCCACAGGTGCATCCTATTCCATATACTGCCCCACACACGACATCTTATACTAGTAACCCTCCCTGGCCATATTTGCAAAAAGAACATTTCCAACATTATAGGGTAAACTGCAGACCTGCCACCCCCCAGAGTTCATCTGCTCCTTACCTTGACTCTTCCAACAGTCCCATGGATAGTCCAACTCACCTCCCACAAACTACTCTCCCTCTCAGACCACCACCACCAAACACCACTGTCATGCCGATCCACTGGCCAATCATATCCTTCCACCATATCATAGATTTTGCCTTATGGGCATCTATCCATTTCTTTCTCTTGTAAAGTTATCTTCCATACTCTAACTCAGGTAGTCTTCTCAAATTGCTTAATTCATGTCAGTGAGGACAGTGTCTGGCTTACTTCTCTCAAAAGCAGGTCTTCAAGATTCAGCCAAGTTTTACCATGTGTTAATATTGCATTCCTTCTTACAGTTGAGTACTATTACATTGCATGTATATACCACAGTTTGCTTATCCACTCATCTGTATAGGGACATTCGGGCTGCTTCCAACTTCTGGCAATAGTGAATTCTTTCGCTATGACCATTGGTGTGTATATATCTGTTAGTGTCTTTACTTTCAATTTTTTCTGGTTGTATCCTGGGATTACAGGATCATGTGTCACTTCTACAGTTTACTTCCTGAGGAACCGCCAAACTGTCCTCCACAATGGCTGTATCATTCTACATTCCCACCAGCAGTAGATAATCATTACTTTCTTCCACATCCTCTCCAACACTTGTAGTCCCTGTTTGTTTTAATTTGCCACCTGTCTAATAAATGTAAGGTGATATCTTATTGTAGTTTTGATAAGCATTTCCCTAATAGCTAGTGATGTTGAGCATCTTTTCATGCATATTTTAGACATTTATATTTCTTCCTTAAAGAAGTTTCTATTCAAATATCATGGCAATTTTTTAAATGGGTTGTCTTTTTATTTTTGAGATGTAGGATTACTTTATGTATGCTGGATATTCGGCCTCTATTGGATAGTTGGTTACCAAATATATTCTCCCATTGATTAGGGTGCACTTTCACTTTCTTGACAAACTCTTCTGAAGCACAAGAGATTTTAATTTTGAGGATGTCCCATTTATCTATTTTTACTTTCATTGCTCATGCTCTGTGTGTAAAGTTTAAGAAAGCATTTCCTACAAGATCTCATAGATGCTTCCATGCATTACGTTCTAGTGGCTTTATTTTTTTGGCTCTTATATTTAGATCTTTGATCCATCTTGTGTTAATTTTTATATAGGATGTGAGATAGTGGTCCTCTCTTATTCTTTTGGATATAGATATCCTGTTCTCCAACCACCATCTGTGGAAAAGGCCACTCTGTCCTAGCTAAGTGGGTTTGGTGGCCTTGTCAAATATCAGTTGGCTGTATATGTGAAGATCTATATCAGAATTCTCAATTTGGTTCCATTGGTCAGTATGTCTATCCTTGTGCCAACATTATTCAGTTTTGACTACTGTAGTTTTGTAGTATATTTTAAAGTCATGTAGTGTGATTTCCCTGAATGTGTTTTTCTTGATCAATATCTTCGGCTATTCAGGGCCCCTTGCCCTTCCAAATAAATTTCATAGGTAGTTTTTCCAATTCAGTAAAAAATGCTGTTGTAATTTTTATTGAGATTGCATTAAATCTGTAAATCAATTTGGGTAGAATAGATATCTTAAAGAGGCTTAATCTTACAATCCATGACCAAGGAATACACTTCATTTATTTAGGTCTTCTTTGAATTCCTTTAACAATTTTGTGTAGTTTTCTGCATACAAGTCCTTTACATTTTTAATTATTTTTATTCCTGAGTATTTGATTCGTTTGCTATTAGATATTGAATTTTTTATTGATTTCCTCATTATTATTGTACAGAAATACTACTGATTTTTGTATATTGATCTTTTATCCTGCCAATTTACTGATCTCATTTATCAGCTCTAGAAACTTTGTTTTGCACATTTCTCAGGACTTTTTATGTATAGGATCATGTCATCTTCAAATAGTGAAATTTATACTTCTTCCTTTCCAATTTGGATGCATTTTATATTTTTTTCTTTCCTAAGTACCCAAGCAAGAAGTTCTAACACAATGGTAAATAAGAGAGGTGACAGTGCGTATGCTTGTCTTGATCCAAATCTTAGAAGGAAGGCTTTTATCATGACACCATTGAATATGATGTAAGTTGTGGGTTTATCATATATACACTTTATCATGTTGAGGTAGTTACCTTCTATTCCTATCTTTTGAATTGTTTTTATGAGGAAAAGGAACTGTATTTTGTCAAATGCTTTTCCTACAAAAACATGATCATGTGATTTTTTTCTATCAATTGGTTAATGTGGTGTATTATACTGATTTTCTTATGTTGAACCATACTTGCATACCAGGGATGAAACCCACTTGGTCATGGCTTATAATTCATTTTATGTGTTGTTGAATTGAATTAACAAGTATTTTGTGGAGCATTTTAGCATGCAGGTTCATCAGAGAGATTGGTCTGTAGTTTTCCTTCTTGTGGCATTTTATTTGGCTTTGGTATTAAGGTGATATTGACATCATAGAATAATTTGGCAATGTTCCCTCCACTTCTATATTTTGGAAGAATTTAAGCAGGATTCATGTTAATTCTTTCTGGAATGTTTTGTAGAATTCATTTCTCAAGGTATTTGGTCCTGGGATCTTCATATTTGGGAAGTTTTTGATAACTAATTCAATCTCATTACTTCTGATTGGTCTTTGAGTTCATCAATTTCTTCTTTTGTCAATGTAGGCTGCTTGTGGGTTTCTAGGAATTTGTCCATTTCTTCTAAGTTAGCCATCTTGATGGTTTA
>JAQZBX010083654.1:0-13362 GCA_029593785.1 Cabassous unicinctus | reverse complement strand
GGTATTAGGGAAACGCAAATCAAAACTACAATGAGATATCATTGCACACCTCATAGAATGGCATTATTTAAAAAAAAAAAAAAAAACCAGAAAACCATAAATGCTGGAGAGAATGTAGAGAAATAGGAACACTCCTTCACTGTTGGTGGGACTGTAGAATGGTGTGCCTCTGTGGAAGAGTCTGTGGCAGTACCTCAAGAAGCTGAATATAGAACTGCTGTATGACCCAGCAATCCCCTTACTAGAAATACATTCAGAAGAACTGAAAGCAAACACATGAACTGACATTTGCACACCAAAGTTCACAGCAGCATTATTCACAATTGTCAAAAGATGGAAACAATCCAAGTGTACATCAATCAATGAATAAACAAAATGTAGCATATACAAATGATGGAATACTACGCTGCTATAAGAAGAAATGAAATTGGGATGCATATGAGAACATGGATGAATCTTAAGGACATTATGCTGAGTGAAATAAGCCAGACACAAAAGGACAAATATTATATTATCTCACTAATATGAACTGAATACCAAGAATAAAAACATGGATAAAATCTAGAGTATGGGTTACCAGGAGTTGGGATGAGGACTGAGAAGGGGTACTGATGCTGAATGTATGTAGAGTTTTTAATTAGCTTGATTGTAAAAGTGTGGAAATGGATAGAGTTGATGGTAACACATTATGGTGAGTATAACTAACAAGGTTGATTTATAAACAGGATTGTGGCTGAAAGGGGTAGTTTAGGGATATAAATGTCAATTGAAAGAAAACTAGAGAATAATCTAGGGACTGAATAACATAGTGAACCCAGAGGTGGTTGAGGACTGTGGTTAATAATACAAATACAAAATATGTTCTTCTATCAACTAAAACAAATATATGTCACTGTTACAAGGTGTTAAGAATATGGTGATACATGGGAAACATACATATAACTATAGTTAACAGCAATATTGTAATATTCTTGCATCAATGTCAAAGAAGGTAATATATCAATGCTAAGAGTCAATAATAGGTGGGTATGGGATTTTTCCTTTTGGGCTAAGGGAAACGTTCAAAAATTTACTGAGACAATGACTGCGCAACTCTGTGATGAAAGTGAGAGCCACTGAGTGGCTTGCACAAGGCATGGGACTGTGTAACATAGTGATATGTGTAGTGGAAGATGGACTGTGGTTAACAATACAAATATGAGAACATTCTCTCATGAACTATAGCAAATGTACAATACTAATACATAGTGTTAATAATAGGGAGGTGTATGGAAAAATACACCAAATGCAAGCTATAGACCATAGTTAGTAGTAAAATTTTGAGGATGTTCTTTCATAATCTGTAACAAATGTGGGGGTGGAAGATGGACTATGGTTAAGAGTACAAATATAAGAGTGCCCTCTCATGAACTATAACAAATGTGCAATACTAATACATGGTTTTAATAATAGGGGCTATTTATTAGTCAGCCATAAGGGGTGCTGATGCAAAGTACCAAAACTCTGCTGGCTTTTATAAGGGCATTTATTTGGGGTAGGAACTTACAGTCTCAAGGCCTTAAAAAGTCCAAATCAAGGTACCATAAGATAGATAGCGGGTGACGTCTGTGAGGGTTCAGCCTTCCTCCTTCCTCTTAAGGCTTCGTGGTCCCAGCTTCTTCCAATCTCAGCTGCAGGCTGACATACAGCTTGGCTCTCTCCACGGGGCTCATTTCTTTCTGGGCTCAGCTGATCTGTTCTCTTCACAAGGTCAGCTGAGGACTATCAGGCTCATCTCTCTTCCCAGGGCAGGAGCTGTCTCTCTTCCTCCGTGCTCTTCTTTTCTGTGTATCTACTTCCGCGTGAGAGTCTGTTTTATCAGCCCACCACGGGTGCTGGGAGTCAATGCTGAGTCGCACTCTAATGATGTGGTTGAATTAAAGCCCTAATCTTAACATAATTTAATCAAACACATCTCAGCTGAATCTAATACAATCAAAGGAACAGACCAGTTTACAAACATAATCAAATATCTTTTTTGGAATTCATAAATAATACAAACTGCCACAGGCTGTATGGAAAAAATGTACAAATGTACACTAAGGACCACAGTTAGTGGTAATAGTCTGATGATGTTCTTCCATAACCTGTAACAAATGCTCCACAGCAATGTAAGGTGTTGGTGGCAGGGTGATGTATGGAAATTCTGTACGTTATGCATGATTGTTTTGTAAGCTCACAACTTCCCTAATAAAAAAAGGAATTAAAAAAAGTAGAAAAGAAAATGAATTATTTTAAGCCAGTTTACCCAACAATTTCATGTGTGATAAATAACTACCATTAATTGAACATCTTTTATGTGAAGTATTGTCACAAATTTTTTTCCCACATATTCATCATTCACTCTACTCACAATCTTCTAGAGAGAGTCTTATGGGCAAAACTTAGGATAGTTGAGTTGCCATGGAACTTGCAGGAAAGACATGAAACTTGACAATTTTCCATTCACTTCCAGATAGCTCAATAGAAAATAAATAATACCTCTTCCTTTATGCCCAAAATGTAATCCGATATTAAATTACAAGCTGTCAGATACATGGAGATCTGAAAAGCTGGAATCTGTGGAAAGAAAACTGGAAGGCTAAGCAGGTAGTCTAACAGCTCAGATGACTGACAGGTATTCATTAAAATCTTGCGTAAAATCTCCTTAGAGCATGCTGGAGATTCACTGATAGACATCAGACTTACAACTTTAAAATCTTACTTAATCTCATATCAAATGCAGAACACGAGCACCTTCCCACTAGCCTTAATCCAACTAGACAGATAGGGCCAAATATAAAGAAGGAGTGAGGTAGAAAAATGGTCACAGGACATAAAGTTGACAAAAGAAAAGAAACAATAATAAATTATTGCTTTTTAGGAAAATAGGAATTATAGTCTCCTGGTTAATTGAAGAACCATATAAAATGAGGCAATAATAACATTACTCCCCCAAAGTAAGACAATCATCTTCTAGGGAAGGGAAACTACAGTCCATGTGCTGAATCACACCTGCCACCTGTTTTTTGTAAAGGTATATTGGAACAGCCACACTCAATAGTTGATACTCATTTGTTACATGCTTCAACAAAAGACTTGAGCAGTTATGACAGAAACTCTGGCCCATGAAATCTAAAGTACTTATCATCTCGCTCTTTACAGAAATAGTTTGCCAACCCCTGATCTAGCGAGAGATCATACGAAAATGGAATGGCTTAATTGATATTATACTTTAGCTGGAAAGACAAAATCTTTCACTTCTATGGACTTCCAATTTTATTTTAAACAAACTTCCATGCTAGATCAATCAAATGATCAACTCAAGAGTTCTAGCTGAACACAGCAGACTGGACTATGCATATAATCAGCCCAATGTAAGTAATTTTAAGTTTTTAATTTCTGAAATGAAGTAGAAGGGTCATCAATGGAAGAGGGATTTAACCTCATTTCTGTAAGTCACAAAGTGGCTGTAAGAGGACAGCTGAAGAAGCAGAGCAGAGGAGGCCACAGCAAAGGGCAGTCACTGGCAGAGCTGCTTCTGAGAAGGGAGCCAACCTGCCACGTGGATCTCCAATGAGGATTTGGAGGACACTTCAAACAGAATGGCACTGAAAAGTGGCTAAAAATAAAACAGAGAATTAACCAAAGGTCTGTATACCAAAGTCTCAAACATCTCCTTACTACTGGCATGATTTTGAGTAAGCAGTGGAGTGTCAAAACGGAGACTGTAATTGAACCTGATGGTAAGAACGCCTCTGGTCCAGACTACTACTCTAGCCTTCTACCTGATCTCCCTGCCTCCACTGAAGTCCTCCTGTAACAGTGTCCTCAAACATCAGTCTCATCCCTTGGGTGGTTTGAAGGTGGTACTCACTGAATTACAGAGAAAGAAATGTAATCAATGCACACCGGCTCTGCAGTGAGCGTTTTAAAGAGACATTCTTCAAGTGTCTGTTAATCTTTGATTATATCCTCATATTTAAGAGTAGAACACTAAAAAGCTGTTTGGAAGTTTTGTATATGTTTGTAGGATTTGCTGACTAGGAATTTCACTGCAGGGTGACAGAGAATTACTTTTTAAACAACTTATTGAGGTATATTTTATATTATAACACAATGCACCAGCTTAAGAGGACAATTTGATGAGTTCTGACAAATGTATATACATTCATGTAAGCAACACAAAAATAGACACAAAATGGGTCATTATTCCCAAACGTTCCTTTTTGACCCTTTACATTCAAGCCCTCCACTCCTCCCCCAGGCAGCAAGAGCTCTGATCTTTATCTTTATAGATGAGTTTTGCCTGTTCTAGAACAGTATTACTTTTTTGTATCTAGCTTTACCCCCTCAGTATTTTTGTGAGAACCACTCGTATTGCTGTATGTATCAGTAGATTGCTCCTTTTTATGGCCAAGTAATAGTGTCTTGTGTACCACACCATAAAAGAAACGTCTACTCACTCATCAGTTGATGAACACGTGGGTTGTTCCCAAGTTTTGGCTATTACAAATACAGCTGCTATGAACGCTCATCTCCAAGTCTTTCTGGTGACTTGTGTTTTCATATCTTTTAAGTAAGTAACTAGGAACGGAACTGCTGGGTCACTTGGTAACTGCACATTAACATTATTAAAAACTGCTGTGATGGTTTGAAGCTGTATGGACCCCAGAAAAGTACGTCTTAAAGTTAATCCATCCCTGTGGGTATAGACCCATTGCAAGCAGGATCTTTTGGTGAGTAGAATTTTAAGTTAAGGTGTGACCCACCTCACTCAGGGTGGGTCTTAATCCACTTATATTGGAGTCTTTTTTAAGAGAAAGAAATTAAGACAGAGAGAAAACCACGGAAGCAAAAAGCTGAGAGCAATAAAACCCGGAAGAGAAGGGAGGGCTGAGCAGATGCTGCCATGTGCTTTGCCATGTGATGGAGTAGTAGTCCAGGATTGCCGGCAGCCGGTCTTTAGGAAAAAGGTCTCATCTTGATGATGCCTTGACTTGGACATTTTCATGGCCTTAGAACTGTAACCTTGTGAAGCTAATAAATTTCCATTTTAAAAGCCAACACATTTCATGGTATCTGCTTTGAACAGTTTAGCAAACTACATCTGCCAAACTGTTTTCCAATGTGGTTGTAACATTTTACATTCTCACAAACAAAATATGAGAATTTCAGTTGCCCCACAGGATTGTCAGCATTTGGTATGGTCAGTCTTTTTAATTTTAGCCATTCTAGTGTGTAGTGATATCTCATTGTGGTTTTAGTTTTCATTTGCCTGATGACTAAGGATGTTGAGCATCTTTTAATGTATATCTTCTTGAAGTATCTATTCATGTATCTTTGTGATGTATCTGTTCAACTCTTCTGCCCATTTTACTTAATTGTCTTATTATTGAATTGTAAGAGCTCTTTATAAATTCTGAATACAAGTCCTTGGTCAGATATATATCTACCACAAATATTTTCTCATAGCCTGTGGTATGCCTTTTTGTTTTATTAATGGTATCTTTCAAAGAGCAGAAGGGTTTAATTTTGATGAAGTCCAATTTATCAATTTCTCTTTAATGGTAAGTATATTTTGTGTGCTGCCTAAGAAATCTTTGTTTATCCCAGGTCCAAAGATTTCCCTCTGTTTTCTTCTAAAACTTTTATAGTTTCAGCCTTAAGATTAAGCCTATACTCTATCATAAGATAATTTTTATATGATGTAAAGTAGGGGCAACGTTCATTTTTCCACATGTGCATAATCAGTACAATTTGTTGAGGACTCTCCTTTCACCACTGAATTACCTTGGCACCTTTGTTAAAAGTCCTTTGGTCATATATGTGTAGGCCTATGTGGAATTTTCTGTTGTTTTCTATTCACCTATATATATATGTACACAGGTCCTTAAACCAATACTACACTATCTTGATTACTGTAGCTTGTTCATAAGGAACCTAATCCAAGACTTTTGCATTTCCATATAAATTTCAGTCAGCTTATCAATTTCTGGGATTTTGAATAGTTGCATTGAATCAGAATCTTTTGATCTATGGAGTGATATTTTAAAGGTCATTTACTATCACTGTTACTGATTTTGAACTTTTAGAATTAAATAGACAGTACTTAGTTTTGTGTTATAGGACAGAATGTAAATGTCATCAACTTTGACAATATAAAAGTGAAGGTACAGCTTTCAAATAATGGGAAATAAGAGTAAAGAGAGATGGAGGAAAGAGCAAGAATATTAAATCTTCACCTGAAAACATAGGTAATCAAGAGATACCATATACCAGGCATGCACATGTTGTTTAAGGTTACAGGCACTAGAAGAAGAATTGAGTCTAAGAGACATTTAATAGTCATATCAAATCAAACATGGCCAAAGCAGAACTGTCCCACCTAAAACCAGGACTCTCACACAGCCCTCCCCATGTCAGGAAATGGGGTCATCATCTACCCAGTTGCTAACATCAAAAACCATGGATCATTCTTTACATTTCTCTTTCCCTGCCTCCCCACATTCAATCCACTTATATTTCTATCTCCAGTTCCAGTCCCACACAAGTACATTCAGTTGGCTATTCAATATCTCTATGTATATGTTTTGGAAGCACAAATTCAAAATTCAAAATTAAGACACTCACCTCAGAACCTGCACTTTCCCAAGATTTCTGTGACTCAGTAAAAGGCACCACCATTCACACAAAGTTGCTCATACCAGAAACTTAAGTCATATCTGACTTCTTTTGCATTGCTTCTTAAATCTAATCTATTGGCAAATTCTTTCAGGTATCCCTTCAAAGCACCTCTCAAACCCAATCACTTCTCACCACCTCTACTAGTACTACCCTAATCCAAGCCACCCAGAGCTCTTCACTAGATCAATGTCTACAACATACTAAGTTCTCAGCAAATACTTGAATGAATGAATGAATCAATGAATCAATGAATCAATCAATCAATCTACAAGCTAATAGAGACAGCTCTTCCTTTAAAAGATATCCCACTCTATCCCACCCAATTCTTTAGGTTATGGCAAGATATATAATGGTCTGTATCTGTCATTGCAACGTCATTCAGGACAATTCCCAAGTCCCGAAAATGCCCCCGCATTACACCCGTTTTCCCCTCTCCCTGCCCTCAGAACCTCCAGTGGCCACTGCCTCCACGTCAATGATATAATTTTTTCCATTGCTAATAAGTCTATAGTAGAATACCAGTATGTCTACTTTAGTCCATAGTTCATTCCCCAATCCTGAGGATTCTAGGATGGTGATGTCCACTTCACCTCTAATTGAGAGGAGGCTGCAATCCATTAGGGCCGAGTTAAACTTTAATCCACACTTAGTGGCAATGCTCCAAAACGTGTTCATCAATTGCAATGAATGTACCACACTAATGAAGGATGTTGTTAATGTGGGAAAATGTGGAAGGTATGGGGAGCGGAGCATATGGGAATTCCCTATGTTTTTATGTAACATTTATGTAACCTAAGTATCTTTTTAGAAAAATAGGTGTAATATGGTGGCATTTTTGGGACACTGGAACTGTCCTGAATGATGGTGCAGTGATGGATACAGGCCATTATATATCTAGGCATAACTTACAAAAATGTGTGGGAGAGAGTTTAAACTATAATGTAAACTGATATTCACACTTAGTGGCAATGCTGCAATATGTGTTCATCAATTTTAACACATCAATGTACCACACTAATGAAGGATGTTGTTAATGTGGGGAAAGTGTGGAAGGGGTTAGGGAGTGGGGCATATGGGAATCCCCTCTATTTTTTATGTAACATTTATGTAACCTAACTATCTTTTAAAAAGATATCCCAAATCTGAACAAGTCTATCTTTGCTGCTACTAGATTAGCCAAGACTAGTCATAGCCACCGTTGTACCTGGAGCAGACTACTGTAATAACCTCCTAGTGTCTTAGCCTCCACTCTAGCCCTCAACAGCCCACCACACAGCAGACGGAAACATCCTTTTAAAACCTAAGCCAGATCATAATATGCATTCCTCCCACCCAACACATAGAACCCTATAATAGTAGCTCATGATATATAAATGTAAATTCTTTTTCTGTCTGTCTACCTAGCTATCTGGCTATCTACCTAATTTTCTAAACATTTGAGAGTAGGTTGTATATATTATGTTACTTAACACTTAATATTTCCATGTACATTTCCTGAGAACAAAGATAGTCACTTATACAGCCATCTTAAGCACAGTTATCAAGTTGAAGCAATTTAACAGTCTATATTCCAGTTTTTTCATATGTCCTAATAATGTCCTTTTGGACCTTTTCTCCTCCATTATTAGTTCTAGTCTAGGATCATGGATTGCATTTAACTGCCATTGTCTCTTTGTTTTTTTTAATGATGTAAACGTGTGTATAACATGAACTTTCCCACCTGAACCACTCCCAGGCATACCATTCAGTGGGATTAGTCACATTCCCAATGCTATACTGCCCTCACACCATCCACTACCAGAAAAATGTAAATCCGCAGGCTAGCATGTAAGGGACTCCTGACCCGACCTCTCCTAGCTCTCTAACCTTATGTCCTACAGCATCCCTTGTCACTCACACTGACCTGCTCTAGTGGCCTTCTTGGCCTTCCTTGACCACATCCTACTCCTGGTGTGTGTTCAGCCTGATATCCTCTTGCCCATGTCTCAAACACTTCTTACAGGTATTCACTCAACTCACATGCCAGCTCCTGAGAGGGCTTCCCTTCCTTTCTCTCTTTTCCTTTCCCTTTCTCTCTGTCTCTCTTTTCCTGTGTGTGTGTATAATGGCCTCCCAAACCCTATCACTTTCTAGCCTATTACCACCTTCATTATTTTAGGTATAAGAATTAGAAGATAATATAGATTGTTTTATTATCTGCCTCACCCTGAAATACAAGCTCCATGAAGGCAGGGCTTTCTATGTCTTATTCAATATTATTGTACAAGAGCCTAGACAGGTGCTGGTATTGGCACTAATATTTGTTGCATAAATTAGTAGATGGATGAATCCATAATAAAGTCCTTCAACACTTACCTCGCTGACTTCATCTCCAACCACCTAATCTAACATGCCAAACTTTTTCCTACTTCAGCACCTTTATATTTATGGTTCATTTTATGGAGAAAACTGTTCCCAGATCTTTCCATGACTGGCTACTTTTGTCATTTAGATTCTACAGGAAGCCATTCTCTCAACACCCATTCAAAGATGAGCCTGTGCTCACCCCATCACATTCAATTATGTAATCATGGGTAGTTGTCACTGTCTGTCTCCCTACTCCATAATATAAGCTTTATAAAACTCATGGCCTTGTTTGCTTGTCCACTGATAACCGCCACCCACTACCCCAACCTGCAGAACTCAAAGTAGTGCCTGCCAAGTAAATATCTGTTGAATGACCTGTGGATGCTGGAGGATTCTGATATGACTACATAAGAAAAGGGAGGGGAGGGGATGCTGTGAAGGTGAGCTAAATTCCTTTGCCTTTCAGAGGAGAAAGTCAATACACAGTGCCTATACTGAAGAATCCAGAAACATTACTATGGGCACATTATTTAGAGATACTGTAATTTTTAAAAAAATGTAAGTGAAGCCAACAAATATCACTACTGAAGTTATTCAGTCAATCAATAAACCATGGTACATCTGGGGACACAGCAACGAACCCTGCACAGAGCAAACACTCAAGGAGCTGGACCTTCTAATTGCAAAGACAGGCACATAAATCAAGTACTAAAATTATTTAAGTTTCTGATGAGACACAAACTGTTCTCAGGGATGTAGGGAAGAAGGAAATGACATTTAATCAGAGTGCTAAAGGATAAAGAGGAGTTCATCAGTTAAGGGAGAGGTCTGGGTCCAGGCCCAAGGACTAACCTAGCCAAAGGCCTAGAAATCAAAGAGTGGCAAAGCTAGAGAGTTTGAATTTTGCCCTGAGGGCAAACAAGGCCACAGAAGGGTTTTCAGCATGGGAGCAACAAATCATATTTGCATTCCATAATGATCACTCTGGCTCCTAAGTACTGAATTAGAATGGAAGCTGGCAACAGTGGTAGCGAAGAGAAGAGTGCGGTTAATCATGGTAACACGATCAAGAGTAACGGTAGAGAACCTGGAGAAGTGTGAACGAATTTAGAAAATATTTAGGGGGTAAGATCAGTAGGCCATGATGATTAACTGGATGTGGGGGCCTAGAAAGAATGGGAATCAGTGATGACATCCAGGTGACTTGAGCAGCTGAACAGTTGGTGAAGTTACTCATTTATTCACTAAGGTTAAAAAACATGAGGAGAAGCATATTTGGGGGACGATAAGTCCAGGTTTAGGCAGATGACATTTGAAACACATAGAAGCAAATGGAGGTGCCCAGTAAGTAACTGTAGATAAGGGTCTGATGCTTAGGAGAAAGGAGAAAGTTGAAGACAGAGTCTCAAAGATCATTAGTGTATAGATGACACTTGAAGCCATGGGAGTTGATGAGGTCACTCAGCAGGCTATATAAAGTGAGAAGGAAAGAGCACAGGGCTCCAGACATTTATGGAGGCAATAATTTAAATGTGATCAATTTTTTTTTTTTTATCTTTATGGAGAATTCCCTTTATCTTTACAATCAGATATAAAGGAGACTTCTCTACAGAACACTCAGTTCATGTCCTATTTAATATCAGTCTAAAGCTTGGCACAGAGCTATTTATGAAATAAACAAAGGACTTATCTTCCTTCATTATCACCACTTTTGGGTATAGCATTCTAGAAAACAACTTATTAATCACCGTTAAGTGCTTACTAGTATGTGATTCATTTTTTTTTTTTAAGATTTATTTATTTATTTATTTATCCCCCCCTTGCTGCTTGTGTTTGCTGTGTCCATTCGCTGTGTGTTTTTTTTCTGTGTCTGCTTATCTCCCCCTTGCTGTGAGGTCTTGCTGCATCAGCCCACCGCGCTGCGGGCTGGCCTGCCCTCACAAGGAGGCCCTCTCATATGGTAAACGGGAGCTCTATCAATTGAGCCACACCCGCTTCCCATGTGATTCATTTTCTACCCAACAAAAATGAACCAAATCATTTTACAACTAAAGCAAAAAGCATAAATCCAAAACTATGAGTCAAACTTTTAAAGAAGTCTGTAATTATCAACATAAAATAAAGCCTCTCATTGCTAATACAGTACTTTTAAAAAGTATATAAACTGCAATTTGATACAGTGTCCAGCAGCTTATTTTTGTTCAGCAATTAGTTCAATGAGAAATGAACATAATATAAATCAAATTAAATCCTGCAGAGGTGAAATAATTTTGATGAGTTTGATGGAAATTGGTTTACCTGCTGCCATGTTTACTTTGAGAATGCTTTTCATAAGAAGACTTAGCCCGTTCCTCCTCTTTGATCTGATTTTCTGTGATGTTCTCATGATGCCGATAAAGAAATGCAACTGGCTGCCCTGTGTAAACCCTCATTACATTAGCTGAAATCTTATAATAAGGTATTGGCAGAGAAATACAAAGCCATTGATAACTAAAACATTTTGGTCAGTATCAGAAACAGTAATGTACATAGCAGTAAATATATATGTATATGTGTATATTGTGTATGAATCACAGTACAGTTTGGTGTGTGTCTTTCACTCACAAAACTGACACAAAGGGATTGCCTCCAGAAAACAGAAGAAGAAATAGAGGAAGGAGGCAGGAGAAAGACTTTAACTTTTTACTCTGTATGATTCTATACTATGCTAATTTTTATAATGAAAATGTATTAGTCTATTGCTTATGTTTAAAAATGAAATGTGGAAACTGACAGTACTTACACAGTCCTGCCTGGCACAAGGGACAAATCATACCCTATAATATTCCAATGGCCTGTCTCAGACAACTCAGCTGATGTCACGGTCCCACAAGCCAAATGCTAAGCCAGTAAACCAAAATTATATTCCCTTGGGGTACACATTTTAAATTTTATGCTACAAATTCACATCCTGTTATTTTAGTTTGTTAAAAGCTGCTGGGAACAATATACCAGAAATAGGTTGGCTTTTACAATGGGGATTTATAAGGTTAAAAGCTAACAGATCCAAGGCTGTAAAAGTGTTCAAATCAAGGGACCTTTCTCCCCAAGCAGCAGCCATGGGTGATCAGGCACATGGCAGCATCTGCTAGTCTTTCCCCTCTCCTCCAGGCCTCGCTGCTTTCAGCATCTGGCTAGAGTGGCTTCCACTCAGCTCTGTGCCCCACTGGTTTCAGTGTCCAGCTCCTGGGCCCTTCTCTCTCAGCTTCTATGTCTCTACAACTTGGTACTGGGAGTGGTTCTTGAGAAACAGAATTTTAAAAATGGAATTTCTGAATTGGTTCTGGGGATTCTGCAATTGGCTCTCTACTCTGACTACATTCAAGGGTACTAATGACTCTATGTCTAATAATCAAAATGCCACCAAAAGTGCATTTCGTGAGCTAGCAATAGAGATACACAAAAGATCACCTCCTGATATGGCTACTCACACACTTATAAGAGGAAAGGCTCCGGGTGAGAGAGTTTTTGACACCTTAACAGAGTTATGTGGAGTTAGAAGGTATAATGGTGTTGGCTGGTTGTTCCTAAATATGTTGGATACAGTTTTAAAAGAAGGGATGAGCTGAAGGCTTCAAATTTGCAATTTAATCACCACATGAAGGATAAGAAAGTTTCTATGTGGGTTCCTGAAAGAAAATCTTATTTCGTGTAGCTGCAGACTTGATATCTTGGAAAACCAGACCCAGGGTCTCATTTGTGCAAGGAGCAGAGTTACAGGAGAAACTGAACTCTCAACTTTGCAGGGTATCTGCTGTTAAAATGAGGGCATTGATTGGAAAGGAATGGGATGATGAAAATTGGAATGGGGACATAAGGGTAGATAATGATGGCAGTGGGGACACTGAAACCCTAAATTCTGCTGAGCCTTTGCCAGATAAACCTGTAATGGTCAGCCCTGAGGAAACAGCTGCCCAACCTCCAGTCTGCCCTAAGTAGTCTACCATCCAACCTCCACCGGAACAGATTAATCCTGTTTCACTAGATGAAACTGCAGCGGAATGCCTTGAAGTAATTGGCTTGCAAGAAATGTCTAATCCTTCTCCTTAGCCAATTCCACCACTCCTCTTTTCTTCCAGACCTATAACTAGACTAAAGTTCCCAGATCCCAAAAGGTATAAAGTGTGACTCACAAAGAAGTATGCTATACTCTGGACATGGGTTTGCCTTTCCTGCATGCAATGTTTCTGCCAAAAGAACCATCTTTGGACTTACAGAATGCCTCATCCACCATCATGGTATCTCACACAGCATTGCGTCTGATAAAGGAAC
>JAQZBX010083653.1:0-13359 GCA_029593785.1 Cabassous unicinctus | reverse complement strand
AAAAAAAAAAAAATGACAAGGTGGAAGTAACCATTGAAAATATAGGAAATTTTTTTAAATCATAAGACTGAACAATTATAATTTATGCAATTTTTCCTGTATGCATATTATCCTTCAATAAAAAGTTCATAGAAATCTTGAGACTAGTTTGCTCAAGTCTATGAAATGAATTTGAAAGGTTAAATGAAATGTATACTATCCAGGGAAATTACAATTTACCAAAATTGACCTAAGAAGAGATAGAAAGTTTAAATAAACCAATTTCAATATAAGAAAAAGAGAAAGTTGCCAAGGAACTATCCTACCAAAAAAATAAAAAAGCACCAGATGGCTTCTCATGAAAATTCAATCAAACCTTCAAAGACCAGATAATCCCAATGCTGCATAAATTTTTTCAGAGTACAGAAAAAAGGAAAAGTTCCAAATTCTTTATGAACTTGATAAGGATAATATATAAAAACAAAAACAATGGCCCAATCTTACTAATATTGATGTAAATATCCTGAATAAAATATTAGCAAAATAACTTAAGACTTTAAGAAAATAATCATGACCAAGTTGGGTTTACTCATAGAATATAAGGATGGTCTGCTATTAGTTAAACAATTAATATAATTCAACATATTAATAGAAAGTAAGAGAAAAATCATATCACTAGCTCAAAAGATTTTAAAAACAAAAACCTTATAAAAATCAACATTCTTAAAAAATAACAATTAAAAAAGAACAGATTGATATTTCCTTTACAGTGTAAAATATACATATAAATCAACCCAGCATCTTACCTAATGGGAAAATACTAGAGTAATTCCCACTCAAGTGTAGAACAAAACAAAAGAGGCTACTATTTCCCTGATCCTGACACTATATGGGGAAGATTTAGCTAATGCAGTAAGACAAGAGCCATATAATATGCTAATATTATCTTGGATAAACAAGAGGTCAATAACAAAACTAAATGATAAAATAAGATTCAGCAGTCTGAAACTATCAAACAAAAGTAACCACCTTTATACATACAAACAATAAGTAATAAGATATAATGGAAAGGGAAAATCCATTTATAAATTGCAACAAATAGATAAAGAACTTCAGAATAACCCAAAGAAATGAGGAAAACCTTATGAGGAAAACATAAATATTCCTTAAAGACACAAAACTAGCCTTGTCCCTGGATAGGATGACTGAATATCAAAAAGCTATCAACTGTCCCTAAATTTATACATTATGAGAAAAGGGGCATAAATTGCTCAGACATTTATGGTGGGAGTACAGATTGCTGCAGTTCCTTTAGAAGGAAATTTGTTAACAGACAACAAAACCATGTATGCAACCTCATTTCTAGGAATTTACCCAAAAGGTACATTTCCTATAACACAAAACAAAAAAAACATTCACAAGATCATTCACTATAGCATAATTTTTTACATTATGGTAACAAATATAACATAAAATTAGCCATTTAAACCATATTTAAGCATACAATTCAGTGGCATTAATTACTTTTACAATGTTGTTCTACCATCACCACCTTCCCCATTACTAAAATCTTTTCATTAGCCCAACAGAAACTCTGCACCCATTAAGCAATACCTTCCCATTCCTCCTCCTCCCAGCCCATGGTAACCTCTAATCTATTTTCTGTCTCTATGAATTTGCTTACTCTAGATATTCCATAAATGGAATCATACATTTGTCCTTTTCTGTCTGGCTTATTTTATATAGCATGTTTTCAACATTCATTCATGTTGTAGCATGTGTCAGAAATTCATTCTTTTTATGGCTGAATAATACCCCATTATATGGATATTCCACATTTTGTTTATTCATTTGCCTGCTGATGTGTACTTGTTTTCAGCTTTTGGCAACTGTGAAAAATGAACATTGGTGTATATGTATCTGTTTGAGTCCCCGCTTTCAGTTCTCTGGGGTATATACCTGTTGTGGAATCATATCCCCCACAAAGACGTATTCAAGTCCTAAAATCCAGGCAAGTGCATGTAAATCCTTTTATAAATAAGATCTATGAAGATGTTATTAGTTAAGGTGAGAACAAACTGAATCAGGGTGGGCCAAAATCCAGTCTGACTGGAGTACTTATAAACTGAGGAAATCTGGACAACCAGCAAAACAAGTACGAGACAGAAGGAGACAGATGGCCATGTGATGGAGGCAGAGATTGAGTATGGACTGCCAATGAGCCACCGCCAAATGCTATAGACTTCTGAGAAAGAATGGCCTAATGATACCTTTATTTTGGGCTTCTAGCCTCCAAAACTGTGGGACGATAAATTACTGTTGTTGAAGCCAATCCGTCTATCGTATTTCTTATGACACCCCTAGCAAACTAAGAAAATGACTATGAGTGGAATTGCCAAATCACATGGTAATTCTATGTTTAACTTTGAGAGGAACTGACATTAGTTTGCTTTTTTTTTTCCCCCCAGTAATAGCCACCTTATGAGTATGAAGTGTATGAAGTGGCATTTCATTGGGTTTTGATTTGCATTTCCCTATTGGCTAACGATGTTAAGCACCTTTTCATATGCTTATTGGCCATTTGTATATCTTCTTTGGAGAAATGCCTATTCAAATTCTTAGCCCATTTTTAAATTAGGCTGCTTGTCTTTTTGATATTGATTTTATGAGTTATTTATATATTCTGGGTGTTAAACCCTTATCAAATATATGATTTCCAAATATTTCTTCCTATGTAAGTTGCCTTTTCACTTTCTTGTTAATGCCCTTTGTTACATAAAAGTATTTAATTTTGGTTAAGTCCAATTTATTTATTTTTTTCTTTTGTTGCTTGTGTGTTTAGTATCATATCTAAGAATTTATTGCCCAATAGAAGTTCCTGAAGATTTTCTCCTATGTTTTCTAATAACTGTTGGATGGTTTTAGGCCTTATGTTTAGTCCCTTGATCCATTTTGCGTTAATATTTATACATTACGTGAAGTAGGGATCCAGTTTCATTATTTTGCATGTGGATATCCAATTTTTCCAGCACCAATTGTTGAAGAGATGTTCTTTCCTTATTGAGTAGAATTGGCACCCTTGTTGAAAATCAATTGGCTAGAAAAGTATGGGGTTTTTTTCTGATTCCTAAATTATATCCCATTGGTATATATGCCTGTCTTATGCCAGTAACAATGTTTTGGTTATGGTAGCTTTATAGTACATTTTGAAATTTCAGATGAGTGAGCCCTCCAACTTTGATCTTCCTTTTCAAGATGGTTTTGCCTATCCAGGGCCCCTTGCTGTTCCATTTGAATTTGATGAATGGCTTTTCCATTGCTGCAAAAAAGGTGCTAGAATTTTTATCATGATTGAATTGAATCTCTATATTGCTTTGGGTAGTATATTGACATCTTAACAACATTAAGTCTTCTAATGCAAGAACACAGGATGCCTCTTCACTTATTTAGGCCTTTAATTTATTTCAGCAGTGTTTTGTAGTTTTCAGTATGCAAGCCTTTTACATCCTTGGTTAAGTTTATTCCTAGATATTTGATTCTTTTAAATGCTATTTTAAATGGAATTGTTTTCTTGATTTCCTTTTCACATTGCTCATTACTGTATATAGAAATACAACTAATTCTTGCATGTTTATATGTATGCCACAATTTTAACAAATTCATTAGCTCTAGTAGCTTTCTTGTGGATTTTTTGAGATTTTCTACATATAAGATCATGTCATCTGCAAAGAAGAAGATAATTTTACTTTTTTCCCCAACTTGGTTGCCTTTTATTTCTTTTTCTTGCCTAATTACTCTGGCTAGAACTTCCAGTACAATGTTGAATTCCAGTGGTGAAAATGGGCATCCATGTCTTGTTCCTGATCTAAGAGGAAACTTTTCAGCCTTTCACTATTGAATACAACAGTAGCTGTAGGCTTTTTAAATATTTTCTTTACTATGTTGTGGAAGCTCTCTTATACTTCTAGTTTCCTGAATGTTTTTATCAATATAATGTGCTGTATTGTGTAAAGTACCTTTTCTGCATCAATTTAGATAACTATGGGCTTTTTTCCATTCTTTTTATTAATGTGGTATATTGATTGATTTTCTTATGTTCAATCACCCTTGGCATTCCTAAATTAATTCCACTTGGACTTAGTGAATCCTCCTAACATGCAATGGATTTGGTTTGCTAGTATTTTGCTGAGGACTTTTGCCTTTATATTCATGAGGAATATTGTTCTACAAGTTTCTATTCTTGTGATGTCTTTGTCTTTGATATTAGGGGAACACTGACCTCATAGAATGAGTTAGGAAGTGTTTCCTCCTCCTCAGTTTTTTGGAAGAGTTTGAGCAGGATTGGCATTAATTCTTCTTGGAATATTTGGTAAAGCTCACCAGTAAAGCCATCTGGTCCTGGGTTTTTCTGTTTTGGAAGGTTATTTTAGTTTGCCACAGGGGTGCCAATGCAAAGTACCAGAAATGTGTTGGCTTTTATAAAGGGTATTTATTTCGGGTAAAAGCTTACAATTTCAAGGTCATGAAATGTCCAAATAGAGGAATCAGCAGAGATGCTTTCTCACCAAATTCAACTACTGTTGATTCCAGCATTGTTGCCACATGGTGAAGCAAGATGGCCGCCAATCTGTGTAGGTTTCTGCCTTCCCCTCCAGAATCTACCGTCTCTTGGAGCTTAGCTGTAAGTAATCAGGCATAGGGATTATCTCTTTCTGGGCCTTCTCTCTTTGAGCCTTCGGGGCTTCTGTCTTCCTGCAGTCCTCTGTCTCACACTGCAGAATCAAATATGCTGGTTTTCTTTTTTCCTTTGTCTGTCTGTCTGTTTCCACTTATATCAGACCCAGCAAGGGTGCAGAGACTCAACCTGAGTCACACTTCACTGATATAGTCCAATTAAAAGCCCTAAAGCTATCTTATCAAGTAATCTAATCAAAGGGCCCTCAACCGAATTTAATGCAATCAAATGGTTTCACACCCAAAGGAATAGATTAGTTTACAAACACAATTTTTCTCTTTTTGGGATTCATAAAATAATCTCAAACTGCCACAGGAGGCTTCTGATTACTGATTCAATCTCTTTACTTGTTATTGGTCTGTTGAGATCTTTTAATTCTTCTTGAATCAGTACAAGTAGTTTGTGTGTTTCTAAGAATTTGTCCATTCCATCTAGGTTATCTAATTTCTTAGCTTATATTTATTCAAAGAATCCTCTTAAAATCCTTTTTATTTCTGTAAGTTCGGTAGTAATGTCCCCCACTTCCATTCTGATTTTAGTTATTTGCATCTTCTTTTTTCCCTTTGTCAGTATTAGCTAAAAGTTTGCCAATTTTATTAATCTTTTCAAAGAACCAATTTTTATTCATTGAATCTATTGTTTTGCTATTCTCTATTTCATTTATCGTCACTCTAATCTTTTTTATTTCCTTCCTTCTGCTCACTTAGGGTTTAATTTGCTCGTTTTTCTAGTTCCTTCAGTGAAGTAAGGTTATTGATTTGAGACTTTTTTTAAAATATAAACATTTACAACTATAAATTTCCCTCTGAGCACTGCCTCTGCTGCATCCCTTGAGTTTTTCTATGTTGTGTTCTTGTTTTAATTGATCTCAACATGTTTTCTAATTTCTCTTGTGGTCTCTTCTTTGATCCATTGGTTGTTTAAGAGTGTATGTTTAATATCCACATTTTTAAATTTTTCTAATTTTTCTGAACTAACATATAGTTTATCCCACGTGCACTTGAGACAAATATGCATTCTGTTATTGTTGGGTATATTGTTCTATTTATGTCTGTTGGGTCTAGCTGTTTCATAGTATCGCTTAAGTCTTCTATTTCTTTATTGAGCTTCTGTCTAGAGGTTCTAACCATTTAGGGGGAGGGGAGTAGGAAGCATATACATTACACTTTGTACCTTTCTTTACCATTAAAATTGTTTACCCATGTACATGTGCTACTTTTTAAATATATCACAACTGAAATTTTTTCAGACAATTTTAGTTCTTAAAAATAATACCTGGAGACAGATCCATGATGGCAGAGTATGGAATGGCAGGTTGCACTCTTCCTCTAGAAACTGTGGGAAGGTAGGAAGGTATGCTGGGCATAAGGGAAGCCGAGTGTCACAGGGTGATAGAAAAGGGTAGCTGGAGGGGGGTGCAGGTGGCCACCAGGATAAAGGGTCACTGCCTGGCCAGCTCTGGAGAAGAAGATAGCATACCAGACCAGCCAGCCTAGGAGGAAGAAAACTGCCCAGCCATGCAGCCAGTTCTGGGGGAGAGGGGAGCCTGCTTAGGGTAGAGGGGGAGCAGGACATGCTGAGGAGAGAGCTGAGAGAACTTAACTGGAGGTTTTCTTTTTCTCTTTTTTTCCTTATTTCCTTTTTTTTCTCTTTATCCGGGTACTGGTAGAGGAGCTGGCTGTGGGAAGATTGATCGGCAGATACAATTAGCTGGAGAGGAGTGAGACGCTGGTGGCCTGAGAGAGAGGCCTGTTTCTCTGTCTCTCTCTCTCCATCCGGATACTTGCAGAGAAGGGGGAACTTTGCCTGTTTTCCTTCTTTTTTCTCTTCTCTTCCCATTTCTGTCTTTTATTTATTCCCTTTTTCCTTTTTCTTTTTCCTCCCTATTATCTTTTATTATTATTTTACCCTCTTTTTTCTCTATTTCCTTCCTCTTTTTCTTTTTTCTTTTTTTCTTTCTTTCATTTTTCCCTCTTCTTTCCTTCCTTCCTTTCTGCCTTTCCCTGTTTCCTTGTTTTGTCTTTCTTCTCTTCTCATTTATCTGATCTTTTATTTTATTTTTTCCTGTTTCTTATTTTCACCTTTTTAGATTTTTATTCATACTATTTTTCCTCTTATTATTTATTTTTTCTGTTTCTATTTTTGTTCTTTATCTTTCCTTTTTTATATTTTCTCTTCTTTTTCTTTTTTCTCTTCTTTCTTTCCTTTTTTGTGGATCTAATCTTTTTTCCATTGAACATGGGCAACTACAGGGATATAGAATAAGTGGAACCAAGTGATAGAGGACTCCTAACACAAAACCAAACAAAAATAAAACTCTAGACTAGAAAGAGAAACTAACCAACTGACTAATCCCATCAAGATAAAGAGATGCCTAGATATCAGCAAAAAATTACAAGCCATACTAAGAAACAGGAAATCATGGCCCAGTCTAATGAACAAACTGAAAAGCAGGAGGAGATGCACAATGTGGAACTAATCAAGGATTTCCAAACAACTATCTTTAATCAACTCAATGAAACAAAGAGATAAAGAATATCAAGACAAGGGGGTCGGGGGAACGGATGTGGTTCAAGCGGGTGAGCGCCTGCTTCCCACAAGGGAGGTCCCGGGTTCGGTCCTGGTACCTTCTAAACACAAACAAAAATAACAAGCAAACGAATGAAAAAACCAGCTTAGGGGAGCTGATTTGACTCAGTGGTTGGGTGCCAGCTTCCCACATACAAGGTCCCGGGTTCAATGCCCAGCCCCAGTACCTCAAAAAAAAGAAAGAAAGAAAAGAAAAGAAAAAAAGAAGACATGGAAAAAAAGATAACAGATCTTATAGTGATGAAAGGCACAATGCAAGAAATTAACACTAGAAGCACATAGCAGATTTGAAAAGGCAAAGGAAAGAATCAGCAACACTGAAGATAGAACATCTGAAATCGAACCAATAATAGAAGAGGTAGACCAGAAAATGGAAAATAAATTCAGCACGGACTCAGGAACTGAATGAAAACACAAAGTGCACAAACATATGCATTATGGGCATCCCAGAGGAAGAAAAGAAGGGAAAGGGTGCAGTAGGAGGGTTTGCGGAAGTAATGGCTGAAAATTTCCTAACTCTTATGAGGGACATGAAAATACATGCCCAGGAAGTGCAGCATACTCCAAGCACAATAAATCCTAGCAGACCTACTCCAAGATATATACTTATCAGATTGTCAAGAGCTCAAGACAAAAATAGAATCTTGAAAGCAGCAAGAGAAAAGAAATCCATCACATATAAGGGAAGCTCGATAAGATTAAGTGCTGATTTCTCACCTGAAACTATGAAGGCAAGAGGCAGTGGTATGACATAGTTAAGGAGTTGAAAGAGAAATACTGCCAGCCAAGAATTTTGTATCCAGCAAAACTGTCATTCAAAAATAAGGAAGAGGGAAGTGGATATGGCTCAAGCGATTTAGCTTCTGCCTACCACATGGGAGGTCCCAGGTTCAGTTCCTGGTGCCTCCTAAAAAAGGAAGACAAACACACAATGAACAGACAGCAAGTGCAAACAATGAAGGGATGGGGAAAAAGAAATAAATAAAATAAATCTTTGAAAAAAAATGATGAAGAATTCAAAATATTCACAGATAAACAGAAATTGAGATAATTTGTCAACAAGAGTCCTGCCTGTCAAGAAATACTAAAGGTAGTTCTGCAGGTTGAATGGAAAAAATAGGAGAGAATGGGTTGAAAGAGAGTGTAGGAAGGAAGATTATTGGTAAGAGTCCCTAAAAGGATAAAAAAAAGAAATAAAAATAAAATATGACATATATAAGCCTAAAGGAAAAATGGTTAAAGTAAGTACTGTAATAACATTGAATGTTAATGGATTAAACTTTCCAATGAAAAGACACAGATTGGCAGAATGAAAAAGAAAATAAGACTCATCTATACGCTATCTATAAGAAACTCACCTTAGACCCAGTTGCAAGTGAAAGGTTGGAAAACAATTTTATACACAAACAGTAATCAAAAAAAGGGCAGGAGTAGCTGTACTAATACCGGACAAAATAGACATTACATGCAAAACTGTTGTAAGAGACAAAGAAGGACACTATATATTGATAAAAGGGGTACTCTACCAAGAAGAAAGAACAATCATAAATATTTATGCACCTAACCAGGGAGCCCCAAAATACTTGAGGCAAATACTGGTAAAACAAAAGGGAGAAATAGATGCCTCTACAATCATAGTGGGGGGTTTCAATACACCATTATCACCGTTAGACAGAACATCTTGACAGAGGTTCAATAAAGAAACAGAGACCGTAAATAATATGTTAGAGGAGCTAGACCTAATGGACTTATAGAGACCATTACACCCAAAAAACAGCAGGATATACATTCTTCTAAAGTGTTCATGGATCATTCTCCAGGATAGATTACATGCTAGGTCACAGAATGAATCTCAATGAATTTAGAAAGACTGGAATTTTACAAAGGACTCTCTCAGGCCACAACAGAATGAAGCTGAGAATCAATAAAGGAAGAAGAACTGGAATAGCCACAAATATCTGGAAGTCAAACAACATACTCTTAACCAGTGGGTGAAGGAGGAAATTGCCAGAGAAATCAGTAACTACCTCAAAGTGAATGAAAATGAGAACACAATATATCAAAATTTATGAGATGCAGCTAAATCAGTGCTGAGAAGGAAATTTATAGCCTTGAAATGCCTACATTAATAAAGAGCTAACTGCACACCTGGAGGAACTAGAAAAAGAACAAACTAATCCCAAAGCAAGCAGAAGAAAGGAAATAAAGATTAGAGCAGAATTAAATGAAATTGAGAATTTAAAAAAAAAAAAAATTACAAAGAATTAACAAAACCAAAAGCTGGTTCTATGAGAAGATTAATAAAGCTTACAAACCCTTAGCTAGACTAACAAATGAAAAAAGAGAGAAGATGCAAATAAATAAAATCAGAAATGAGAGAGGGGATATCACCACTGACCCCACAGAATAAAGACTATCACAAGAGGATACCTTGAAAAATTTTATGCCAACAAGACAGACAATTTAGATGAAATGGATGAATTTCTAGAAACACACAAGAAACCTACATTGATAAAGGAAGAACTAGAGAACTCAACAGACCAATCATAAATAGTGAGATTGAATTAGTCATCAGAAACTTCCCAACCAAGAAAAGCCCAGGACCACATGGCTTCACAGGTGAATTCTACTAATCATTCTGTAAAGAACTAATTCCAGTCCTGCTCAAACGCTTTCAAAAATTGAAGAGGAGGGAACATTACGTAACTCATTCTATGATGCCAAAATCACCCTAATACCAAAGCTAAATAAATGGAAGGACATTCAATGTTCATGGATCAGAAAACTATATATCATTAAGATTTCCATCCTACTCAAATTGATTTACAGATTCAATGCAATCCCAATAAAAGTTCTAATGGCATTTTTCACTGAACTGGAAAAGTCAATTATCAAATTTATTGGGAAGGGTAACGGGCCTGAATAGCCAAAAACATCTTGAAAAAAAAAAAAAAAAATTGGAGGAAACATACTACCTGACTTTAAAGCATACTACAAAGCTACAGTGGTCAAAACTGTATGACATTGGCACAAGGATAGACATACTGACCAATGGAACCAAACTGAGAGTTTAGATATAGACCAACACATACTCAGGCAACTGATATTCTATAAGGCCACCAAGCCCACTCAACAGAGACAAAATAGTCTCTTCAACAAACAGTGCTTAGAAAACTGGATATCCATATCCAAAAGAATGGAAGAGGATTATTATCTCATGCCCTATTCAAAAATTAATTCAAGATGGATATAAGACCTAAATAGAAGAGCCAAGACCATAAAGCTCCTAGAAGACAACGTAAAGAAGCATCTACGAGATCCTGTAGTAGGAAATGGTTTCATAAGCCACATACCCAAAGCACAAGCAACAAAAGAAAAAATAGATAAATGGGACCTCCTCAAAATTAAAAACTATTGTGTTTCAAAGGAGTTTGTCAAGAAAGTGAAAAGGCAGCCTACTCAATGGGAGAAAATATTTGGGAACTACCTATCTTAGAAGGGCCTAATATCCAACATAAAGAAATCTTACATCTCGTAAAGAAAAAGACAAACAACCCATTTAAAACATTGGCAAGAAATTTGATTAGACACTTTTCCAAAGAAGAAACACAAATGGCTAAAAAGCACATGAAAAGATGCTTAACATCACCAGTTATTAGGTGCAAATCAAAACTACAATTAGATATCATCTAACACCTATTAGACTGGCTGCTATTAAAAAACAAAAACAAAAAAACACAGAAAACTACAAATGTTGGAGAAGATGTGGAGGAATAGGAACACTCATCCACTGCTGGTGGGAATGTAGAATAGTGCAGCCACAGTGGAGGACGGTTTGGCAATTCCTCAGGAAGCTACATATTAGAATTACCATATGATCTGGTAATCCCACCACTAGGAATATACCCAGAAGAACTGAAAGCAGGGGTGCGAATAGATATATGTACACCAATGTTCAATGCAGCATTATTCACAATTGCCCAAAGTTGGAAGCAACCCAAGTGCCCATCAATGGATGAATGGATAAAATGTGGTATATACACCTGATGGAATACTACTCAGCTGTAAGAGGGAATGAAGTATTGACATGTGTGACAACATGGACAAATCTCAAAGACCCTATGTTGAGTGAAGGAAGACAGTCACTAAATGACAAATATTGCATGATCTCACCGATATGAACTAAGGATATTGAGCAGACTCATGGAGATAGAATCTGGAAAATAACTTACCAGGAGATAGAAAGGGAGTACAGAGTGGTGAGCCAGTGCTCAATCTGGGCAGAATCTACAATAAGGTGGATGGGTGAGGTTTAGCAGTGAACGGGAATGATTGTGGTGCAGCAATGGGAGTGGGGTCAACAATGCTGGAGTGAGAGTGTGAGGGGGGTTGGGGGGGGGCTTGGGCTATTCATAGAGCTGGGGGAAAGGCTGGAGGGAGTAATAGGTAAACTCTGAGGAGGTAGAGGACTGTGGTTGAGAATACAATTGTGGGAAAGTTCTTCTGGCAACTATGGCAGGGGAGGGTCACTGGTGCAGGGTATCAGTGGTGAGGAGATATGTGGGAAAGGGTGCACCAGGGGCATGCCTCTGTGGAATATGAATGTGTTCATGTGGTCATAGGGTATTATCTCAGTAGGTGGAGACCCACACAATAACTAAAAAATTATTAAATTCCCATCCTGGAGAGTCCTGCTACATTCTCTAATAGAGTGACAAGAATCTCTAGAGTACATAGGCAGTGCCTAATAAAAGAAAACAGACCAATCTGCCAAGCCCTTGATATTAATGCTTGTACTTATGAACGTTATTCTTGTAAAATTAAAACTTAGCCTAATAATATCTACTGCCTAAGAGTTACCTCCTGAAAATCATCTCGTTGCTCAAATGTGGCCTTTCTCTAAGCCAAATTCAGCAAAAAAACTCACCACCTTCCCTCCAGGGTGGGACATGACTCCCGGGAATGAGCCTCCTTGGCATCAAGGGATTAATACCAAGTGATGCATTTGGAAAAAGACCTTGACCAAAAAGGGGAAACATTAAATACAAGAGTTTTTATGGCTAAGAGATTTCAAAGTAAGTAGGGAGGTCATTCCAGAGGTTACGCTTATGCACGTCTCAGGTGAATCTCACTAATTGCCACACTAAACAAAGCCTCAAACAGAGGCACTCCTGAGGATTCTAGAGGCATCTGGGCACTATTGGCAAGACAAACAACCCCATGCAATCAGCACTTGTCAGTGGGCCTTACCCTGGGATATATGATAACCTACTTCCTCAATGTAACAGAGTTAGACTTATTTATAATTTCCCTATACATGATTCTTCTACCCCTTTTATTTGAACCTATAATTAGCACTATGCCTGTTAAATATATGTCCCAGAGACTTAAATCTTAGGTCTGTTCATATGCTGGTTAGCCCTGAATCTCAGCAGAGTTGCAGCTAACACCTACTCTCCAGTTCATCGGACTCGCCCAGGACAACTAGCAAAATGATGATGATGGACAACCCCCATCTCAAAAACCAGAGAGTATCTACAACTGCAAACAAAACAGTTCCTTCCATCTGCCCCATAAGATCTAAGCGCCTCTCAATCTGAAACAGAGCGGGCATCACCATCCCCAAATTCTCAAGATTGAGGAATAAACAAACATAAGGGTGGAATGCAAACATAGACCAAAGTAGACATTATTATTGTAGTAAAGGAAGATCTTGTAACACTGATATAAAGACAGTGGTTACCAGAGGTTCTGAGGGGAGGGAGAAGAAAGAATATATGGAACACAGGGCATTTTTAGAGCACTGGAATTGTTCTGCATGATATTGCAATGACGGATACAGGCCATTATACATTTTGTTAAAACCTATAAAATTGTACCATGCAAAGTGTAAACCATAATGTAAACTTTAGACCATGGTTAGTAGCAATGCTTCGGTATCTGTTCATCAACTGTAACAAATGTACCACATAGTGTAAGGTATTATTAATTGGGAAGGCGTAAGGGGGGAGAGGTGGGGTATATGGGAATCCCCTATATTTTCAATGCAACTTTTC
>JAQZBX010083652.1:0-13359 GCA_029593785.1 Cabassous unicinctus | reverse complement strand
TTCTCTTCAGTACTGGTCATTCTCATAATTTTATTTATCTCTAATGTTTGAAGCTGTTTTACTTTTTGTCAACTGATTTATCTATTGCTTTTTCTATTTCCTTGTTTATGCTGATTAAAAATCCAATCTTTTTTTCCGAAATCAAATCATTTTAGATTTAAATAATTTTGACTGATATTTAGGTATTTTACTTTATTCATGTAATGAATTCTATAAATGATCCAATTTGACTATAAGGTGTTGATTGCTTGAAAACACCTTTGGTCTTTATTTTAATTTCTTTGGTCATATGTCTTTCCAGGGATAATTTGGTCTATACCAAAGGAGTATCACATGGCTAACATCATAAGAATGTAATATCAACAAACTATTTGATATATCTTTCTTTGAAAATTGCACAGCCATCTCAAAAATAACATTTATTAAATAAACTACAGATTTCTGCCACCTATTCTTCCTCCGTGACAATGAAACCTCTTCCAATTTTTGCTTATATCAAATAACATACATAGATTTCTATCCTTCATCCCCAGCATCCACACTCATCAAGCACTATTAATTCTATCTCCAAACCATGACTTAAATCAATGTGCTCCTTTAAAACTGCATTAAGTCCTATTATCCAAGGCACTATTCTCTCTTGCTTAGACTTCTGCAATGACCTAACCATGTCTTTCCTCTTCTACTTTTGTTCTCCTCCATTCTCCACCCCATGCAGCATTGTTATTCCTATTTCCCTACTCTATCTACCTACCTATCTAAACATTTTTTTAAAGAAAACTCCAATATATAAAACAGATGAAAGAAGAGTCACTCTGGAAAAAGTGTAGCATGGCCTGATGGACCAGGATTGCTTCCCACTACGTCTGTTTCTTCAAAGTCCCCATGGAAAATCATTGTGGAGGCTTCTATTGACCTGCCTACCTACCTGTCACTTACTTGTCTTCTTTCCTTCCAGTTTTCCTTCCCTCCTTCCTTTCCCCTTCCCTTTTCCTTCACCCTTATTTTTTCTCTTACTCCTTTCTTCCTCCATCTGTCTTTTTATCTTTTCCCTAATGACAAAAGAAAAATGTGCTGTTGAAAGAAGAGGGTTGGGGACTCATGATTCTAATAAACTTGCATGCTGGCTATGCTTTTTGATTACTTTAAAACACAAGAAAAAAATTAAGTATTTCAAGATCACTATACTAAGTGTTATCTATAAACAATAATCCATACCTCTGGAATTCTTTATACAGTAACATGAATAAATGAGAACTTACCAAATAGTTTATCTGATTTGTTTTATTATTATTATTATTCCTAGAGCAGCCTCCAGATGGCTTGTGAGTACCTCATTCCACAGAAGAGGATAAGGGAGGCACAGGGAAGATAAATTTGCTCAAGGTCATACATATTGTATACCTAGGGATGCCTGGCACCCTGGCTTCCACTCTTCTTGATCCCTCCCATCTATTCCCACCCACCAGCCAATCAATGTTCTAAGATTTTAATTTTAAAGCAAACTTGTTTTCCTGTCTACTGTAAAGATAATAACTCAATAGTCCCTGGGAATTTTTTTCCTTTTCTGAAAATTATTTTATTTTTTTAAATAGCAAAGACAGCCTTAATCATTAAACATTTATGAAGTGCTCACTATATGACAATTTATGTTCTCAGCGCTTTATTGTATTACCGCATTTAAAAGTCATTAGAACACAACAGGTCAATTCTATTAACATAAACACTTTTCAGATTAAGAAACTGAGGCACATATAGGTTAAATACCTTACTGATGTTCATTTAACTAGTAAGTTAGGATTCAAACTATGTTATCAGACTCCAGAGCCCATGATCCTAACCACAACACTATGATGCATCTCTAAAGTCACACAAAAGCAATCTTGACATTTGTTATAAGATTTTTTAAAAAAACAGAAATCAAGTGGATGTGCACTTATTAGAAACATCTTGCTCTAAAGTTTGGAAACGAAGTATATATATATTTTTAATATGTTACATGCCAATCACTGTGGTATATTCTGTAGATTTTACCAATGAATTTGAACCCCAGTGAGCACTGGCATTCTTATTGCAAAGAAAACTAAGGCTAAAATTTTAAGGAATTTGTTCAAGGTCAAATAAAAGTCCTTTCTTTTTCAAAAATATACTGTTTCGCAAAACAACCACAGACTGGAGCAACTCCATTAGACAATTCCCTAAGAAATAAAATTTGATGATTACTGGAAATACCACTGGCCTCGAAATATCTCCTGCAGTTGAAATCCCTAAAACTTAAAACATTTTACAGAAAACCTAATGTGAAAAAGCCATTAGAACCATTTTATATATTAATTTGTCAGATTATGGACTGTAATATCTATAAAACTGGGTTATTGCAGACAACTGAGTCCAGTGTTTCCCAAAGTATGGTATGCAAGGTGATTTCAGACACATAGAAAACATTAAATAGTACTGAATCACATTACAGCAAAGAGAAAGACTCAGTGCTGTGTCTCTACATTTTTAACAACTCTCTAACTCTGCCATTTTCTTTTTCTAAGACAAAGAATGCCTCAAGCTCTGAGTCCTTGGCAGTCATGCTCTTTTCTTTGCATTATTGTTTAAATATATTATATTTATGGTAGATATATCAGACTTTCATTTTAGGTAGTGATGTGGTATTTAACTTTTAAAAAACAGTTTATGTAGAAAAACGATTTGATGAAAAATATAAAAAGAAAATAACAGTACAGTTCATGTGAGTATGATAGAAATATGGAGGCAGTTTAATATCAACTAAAGCTTCTAAAACACTGTACTAATCCCATTACTTTCATTTAAAAAACAAGAAACAGGAAATAAAGAGAATTAAATAAATTGTTCTGTATCACATCACTGGTTAGAGAGTTTTCTGTTTTTTTTTCCATTAAATATTTAAGCACAGGGTTAGGGCAGAAATAAGCCATGGATATGTCAGTTTTTGACAAGAAAGAATTCAGGCACAGCAAGAGCAAGAGTGTTATGTGGGAAACCTAGAAAGAGGCTTGGGGGAAAATCTAAATGGAGGTTTCCCTGATATCATTCAAATAGTAAAACTGTTAGCCTAGAGAAATGAGTGTGATGTCAACTAATTACAGTCAAGATGAAAACTCATAGCTGAGGTGGTGGTGAATTCAGTTTGATTCACCAACAAAAACCACCCAAACATCTTAACATTTTAAAAAGAGACTGTGAGAAATGAAAAATATTCAAGACCAAAGGAATGAAGTGTTAAAGACAAAAATATAAGTAATGTGTTCCGGGCTCATGCCTAGTATTTGCTATTTCACACCTTAATAGTCTCTAAATCCCTGTTAGATACAACCTAGGCAAGAACTGTCATTAATAAATAAAGTTATAAAGGAAAATTGGAGGCAACATTGGGTAAAATGGTGATTCTGGAAGCACATTCAACTACTCTGAACACCTATCATTAAAAGATCAAGGATGTTATCACAACATAAGAAATTTTTAAAAAATCATTGTAATAGAATCTCCCTTTTAAGAAGTCAAAGTATAATGGAACAGCACAAAGGATGTGCTGGGGAAGGAGCATCACCCTCCAAGAAAATGGAAGAGTCAAAAAGAATGAAAGGACTTCAGAAGCTTTCTAACCAACTTCCTACCAAATGCATGAAATCCTGTCCCTTCTCTCCTGATCTCTTGGCTGACTACGCACAGTAGTAGGAAAGCAGAATTCTATGGTGGAGACAGAAGTGCACAGTAGAATGGATATTAGATTTGAAGATAGAGAGAGCCAGACTCAAGTCCTAGCTATTTACCCTTTCTTGTTGTTTGTCTTTGGGAAGACTTTTTGTCCTTCTCTGTATATAGTGGATAATAATGCCTATGTCACTGGATTGTTGTGAATATAAATATGAAACATCCAGAGAAGAGACGAGAACGTTAATTGGTCTCCGACAATTCATCTGTTCTTTTTGCTGCTCTATGCTGCCAATGGCCTAGTGCCTGGAAAATAGTAGGTGTTCAATTAAGAGTTCCTGCCCACTTTCCCCATCTAACAAGGCACTCATTATATTGTTAGAATGCTCTAATTGTTAACAAAATTTGCTTTACTTTAAGCCAAAATCTGCCTCCTTTTAACTTCTGCCTAATTCTGTCTTCTGGAACGACTCAAAACTAGGCCATTCCCTTTTCTATGAGAGCCCTTCAAATATCTGAAAACAATTACCATGCTTCCCTTAGTACTCTCCTCACCAAAGTCAACACTCCCACTTCTTTTAACTGTTACTTATAATACATGGCTTTCTGGAGACATACTGTGTTCCAGTTGCCAAATAGACCCAACATAATCAGTAAATACACTATCCTTAAATCTGGGTCCTTTATCTGAAAATAATAGTCCAAATGCAGCTTGAGAAGGGCAGTTGAATCTGTTCTGTGCAACTAGATTACTGACAACGGATTAGACTACTCTTTTTACAGCATTCATGATAGCAGGATACATAATTTTTGCTCACATGCATATTTTTGAGGGTGGTAGACTAGTAACAAGACATGAGTAAGCAATTAAATATTCATAGAGTAAACTATATTTTTGTTTGAAAATTATTGCAACAGTTTGTTGTGAGGTTTCCTTTCCTGTAGGCCACAGAACTAATACGAATTCCATAACGAATATGAAGGACATGGATTAAGCTTAATTACCTGTAAAGTTAAACTTTGTTGTACGAGTTCTTAAGCAACTTTCCTCATAATGTCCTGCATTTAAGCTCTACCAGCTATTGATGCATGACCCTGAGCAAGTCAGTTCACCTTCCTGTGCCTCAGTGCTCTCATCAGTCAAATGCAGCTGTCCCACTACTTCACAGGGGCAGTGAAATAGGTCAATTAGAAAGACAAATTGTGCATAAATATGAAGATATCAAGGCAAAAGGGGCTGTATAAATCTTGAATAGAGGAGTCAAAGGTCTGAAACTATCTGACTCAAAAGATTAAAAAATCTAAGCTATTCGGAAAATACTGCAGAATCCATTTAACACATGCCTTCTTTATTAGTATATTCCTGCACTTTTGGCTTCCTCTCAGCTCACCTAAATCCATCCTTTCCCAGGATATTATTTATTGCTTACTCTTCCTTTTCTATGAGCTTTATAACTGGTCCCATCCGTTTCTAAAGGACTCAGCTTCTTTCCTCTTACCCTGGCTCTTTAACTTGTACCTCACTTTAGTTAACTTGTGCTGGTCGCTTCCCTTAGAAAGGATGTTGGGTGGCTGACTCCTGAGTGTGACACCTTTCCAACAGCCTGTCTCATGGGCAGTGTGACAGTTTAGATGTATCTTTCTTGGGATGCAGAACACATTTCCAATAAAGAGGTTCCTTACTGAAAAACTGATAGAGCTCAAGAGATGACACCAGGTATCTTTCAGCAACAACTGGCTCTCCTTGCTTTATCCCCCTTTGCCAAAGTGACAAGATTTGAAATCTCAGAGTCTTTTTGTCTATTTTCCTTATCCATGGACTCTATATCCAATTAGTCATTAAATCCTATCACACCTTCTTTACAGTGATTATTGAATAATTTCTCTGCTTTCAACTGCCACTGCAACCAATTGACCCCATGTTCTCACAAATCTGTCTAGGATATAGAAATAACTCCATACTGTCACGGGATTAAATTCCCTAAATAATACTTTCATCCTGCCACTAGATTTGTTATAATTTTTTAAATATCCTGTCATATCTTAAAGGCCTACCTCAATTTCCCCAACCACACTTTTCAACATCAATTTCCTACCTCTTCTACATTTCTGTTGTACCTCAATTCTTCTCCTTGAAAAAAAAATAAATTCTTTCCTTCTTTTTTTCTTTTCTTGTCCCAACAACTGTAGAGTGAATTTTTTTAAAAGGAGATTTGCCAGGTAGAGGTACATCTAGGATACCTTTGCCATTTTCTCTATTCTTTTACAACCCCTATTTTTAAAAGATCACAAATAACTCATGTTCTACTTCCTCTAAGAATCTTTTTATGAACCCCCCCCCCCAAATACACTATTCAATAATCCAACATTTATCTCACACTTTTCCTTGTGCCATGCTGGGAGCTATGTGCTGGGGATATAAAGTAAGATAAGATATTGTCCTTTCTTTCTCTCAAGAGATGAGAGTCCATTCTCGGAATGTCTGTGATGTCTCTCAGAATTTATTAGCATTAGTCTAGGAATTGTTACTAAAGTAGCTCTATAGTTCTTTATAATGTATATTGCAACAAATTACAAAGAGTTGGCAATCAATAAATGTTTCCTAAATGAGTGAATATTTAATTTTTTGGACTGTAAAATCAAAATAGTTAAGTAGGTGAATTTTTCTGTGGGGAAAAGTTCTCTGGTAGATTTTCCTCATACCAACTGCCTCCTGCACTGAGTGATGCTGGGACCACATGGGTTTCCCAAAGGTTGTGCACCCCCCACCCCCAGATCCTATCTTCTGACATAGTTATTCTAGCTCTGAAAGGTTTTTTTTCCTATAAAATTTGTAAATTTTGTGTAGATGTCTACAAAATCCTGTTCTTTCTATGTAACAGATGGGGAATTGGTAAATAGTGGGTAGCAGCAAGGCAGAGTGTAAGAACATGAACTTTGAAGTAAAACAACTGCATTAAAATGCCAGATTTATTGGTTAGTTCTATGGCCTTGATAAAGTCACTCAATTTCTCTGAGCCTCAGCTCATCATTTATAAAATGGGCATAGCACTTAGTCACAGGGTTGCAATAAGGAATAAGTGATGGAGTTAGGCATAAAGCCAACACAGTGCCTTGCACCTATCTCAACAAATGATATTTATCAGGTATTAGTCCAAGTCAAGATAAAAGGTAACTCTAAGGATGCCTATAGATAGTGTTTCTTAGTAAGAGAACTTGGTTTCAGTATAACAAGACTCATTGGGAGAAAATCATTTAACCCTGCTAATGTGTTCAAAGAACAGAAGTTTACTGAACATTTACTATATACATATATAAATTAATTAAGATACAAATACATCTCACAATCTAACATATTTGTATACAACATGACATATGCTCTAATACTATGCATTAACTACTATGGTGAAACACTGGAAAACACTACGTCTTCTTGACTTGGTGGTAAGTCTGGAATGGAAATAAGCATTGAATAGAGAGAAGATGATAAAGTTGAGGAATAGGGATTGCTTATACTTAGAACAAGTTCTTAGAGGATATGTAATTTTCTAAATGAGGATAGGTGGAAAGACATACCAGAGAAGAAAGTTGCATGAAAAAGCATAGGCCCCTTATTTATAAGAGTAACTTAATATAGGGGATCATGTTAAAGGAGGGATTCTCAAGTATTCAAGGCATGCCAGAGGAGATATTTAAGGTGATTAAGGTTATATATGGCTTTGATCAAGTCACAAAACTCAGGCAGCAACCTGGACTACCTACCAATTCACTAGGGTTTTGTTTGTTTGTTTGTTTGTTTGTTTGTTTGACTGTATGGACCTAAGAATACAATTTAAGTTGTTCATGTTTCTCTACAGTTGGGATATTACTTATTATTACTAAATCATTTCAGGTAAGATAAGACAGATTCTAACAGATACTAGGGAAAGGAACTTCAATTTTAAAATTGAATAATATAAAAAAAACAAACAAACAACAACAACAAAAAAACAGAACATTGTTTCCCTAACTAAAAAAAGAAAAAAAACCCAAATAATTCATTGTCATTGTTACTCCATTATTAAATTATTCACTCCTTAAATATTTGCTAAGCAGCCACTCTATTTCATAGACATGTTTTATGTGCTAGAATTCTGCAATGAACCAGACAGGGCCTGAAGGAACTTACAATTTTGGAGAATAGACAGAAATTAAATAAATATTTCAATAATTGCTCAGTGGGAGTGCTATAAAGAAGCATATGTATCTAATCAGATGAACTGAGTAAAGCATGGGAGTTAGTAAATTTTCCCTGAGGAAATAATTTTAAATGGAGACCTGATAGTTTAACAGAGCATAGCCAGGGGATGTGTGTGTGAATGTGTGTTAGTAGGAGAAAGAGTGTGGTCTGAGAATGGGAGAAAGGACCAGATAAGTAAAAGGAATTGAAAGCACAAAAACTGAAAGCAGTTTGGCCACGATGGAAAGATGGCTAGGAGCTTTAACGTCATCAGCGATGGTGGGAAGATGAAACTTACAGGTAGGGGCCATATCACATAGGAACTGCATAAGCATTTTGGACCTTATCCTAAGAGGATAGAAAAGTTTAAGAAGGAAATAATATAACGTAGATATAAAGCCCATATTTGCTTGCACTTTCCACTGTTTTTCTTCTATGAATTCTTCCCAATGCCTCCATGCAATGTTTTTTGAATTGTTGGAACAAGCCCTACTCCAAAAAAAGAGTCTTTGTACATTTTTAGCTATTGACTGCTAAGCGTTAAAAACAACCAAATGTTTGACTTGCAATTTCACCTCTCTGAAGCTCCAAAATCACTACCACCCTACAGCCGAACCTCTGAAAAGGCTCTGTAAAAGTATTTGACAAGTCTTCAGTGCATGGCTCAGTACATGCTGCCCAGGGTGCGAAAGAAGGAAGAAACCCAACAGGGTTAGATAGAACCAACTCTTTCTAGATGCCAGGAGCCTTGATAAGCACTTTTGTTTTTGGAAACAAATGTGGCACTAAGTGGTTTAAGGGGATTTAATTCACATTCAATTATATATTCTGATTTTTAGCTAGAGAATAGAAATATTTCAAAGAGGTTTATATTTATTAAAACAAGCACCTTAATTTTTATCGGTTTCATTATATATTGAATACAATATTTCATAGTTAACTGGCTTCAAATTAGGGATCAGGAGAAATAATTACAATGTTATTAAATTCATCAGTTTTCAGGTTTTGTTTTTACATTTCCAAACTTTAAAATATACTCTATATGACAGAACAGAGCTTTAAAATTGATTCGCTCTCATGCAAAATTGCTCACCAAGTTTAAGTCCGTCCTTTTTTTCAAAGAAAGCAAAGTGTTCCATTTTAAAAGTCAGTGAAAAATAAAGCTAATAGGGATGTAAAAATTTTTTTAAAGTTTTTATTTTATTATATCCCAGTGTTTGGTCTTTAGAAACAAAAAGGAGCCTATTGACAAAACGCTTCTATTTTGTGTTAAAAACTGACATAAATATAATTTGTTCTCTCTCTGAATCAAGGTCCATGCTTCTTACAAATAAAAGAGGTGAAGAAATAACCTTTATACACTCAATTTCCTTGAGCAAAGAGTATCAAAGAATCATAGATTTAAATGGGTTTGTTACTTGGATTCTTCCCTAATTAAAGTTAAGACAAGCCTATAAAACTCATTATACTCACCATTTAAACCAAATTTAAATACCGCAGCCCCCAGAGGTATATAAAGGAACACTTTGCATCTGCTCAGCATCCTAATAAATTAATTTTTAATTTAAATGCATTTGCAACAAGGGCATTTTTTTCTGCAAAGTTCATTATAATTTAGGAACTTAAATATTTCTATTAAGCTGTTTTATTTTTAATAATATTCTCTTGGAATCATGATCTAGACTTTATATTTTATGCTAATTGGATTTCTGGTCTTAGAAAATGGCTGCTAATTTATAGTTACATAAATCTAAATTTAAGTGGTAGTTTATATTATATATTTATTATATAAATGTGTATATATGTTTATATATCAGAATTATAAATTATAATAGCCTATTTCTTACTTCTATCCTTCTAATATTCTCTAAATATTGTTTTCTATTAATATACTTCTTTATTATAAGTACCATTGAATTCATCTCGCTTTTAATATTTTTAAGATAAAGAGAAAAGCCTGGAATATATTTTATTTGATGCTGCATTTAAATGATTAAGAAGAAGGTTGCAAAATATGCTTATTTAACTGCCAAACAATACAAGCCTTTTTATCTTTTGGTATATCAAGTAGGATACTGAAGAGCATCATGATTTTGAGTCAATGTATATTTTCAGATTACATGGTATTTAACCACTGAGGGAAAAAAAATTTTTCCTAAACCAAGTGTAAATTGCATGGCTTTTCAAATGCATACAAGTTCTATGATTAGATTTAGTACAAAATCAAGTTCTCAATTTAAAAGCCAGCTGTAAATACACACATACAAAATTGCATATATATTATGTTTAACAGTCTTAGAAACAGCTTTCAAAAGCTATCAAAGCTTTGAAAATTCCATTTAACCCAGAATGTCTGCTTTGGCCCAACTGACATATGATATTATTCTGTTTCTCTTTTATTATTCTCCATGTCATTCAGCTAAAAGATGATCATAAATATAGCAAATATGCTATATTTTGCCAAAAATGCAGTTTTACATGAAAGTCAAACAGAAATAGAAATTAAAGAAAAAGTTGGAGCACCCTATTTTATTCTAGTGCTTGTTTACCTGACTGATGTAGTTCTTGAAGGTGCAGTTCCTTTGAACCAATGATGGTTTTAAGTATTTTGGATGTTGATCTTCTTAGTCATCTCTTGCCATCTGTGCCAATTAGTGACACAGAAGAAAAACTTAGACTATTGTGCTCAATGTGTTAAAGAATATGGTACTTGACATAGGAATCTTATTTACTTGTCTGCCATTTTAACGGAGTTACAAATACATCATTCATTTGTATTACAATTTTTTTTTCAGGAACACTTATATTCAGGCTTCTTCTCCCTTACTACATAGACCAATTAAAATGTGTGCACAGTTGAAAAAGATATGCTGCATTAGAAAACAATGCACTTATATAACCTTTTAAGTAAATGTGAATATATAATACCTGTGGACTTACCTTATAATGCCGTAGAGGTTTCATTTAAACAGCGTTTTTTCTTCCAATTTTTAATGATCCTAAAATATGACTACTTTACTCTTCCTGATTCCAATTAATCTTCCCAACATACTCTCTCCCACACAAGTCATTCTATCTGGTAGTTAATGAGTTAAAAACAAACAGAGGTAGGCAGAAGTAAATAGTATTTAAACAAAATATTAAAGAAATAATTTTCTAATCCAAAAGAGTAAAGTACTGCATAAATTATCTGTTTACTTTTAGAGATGAACTCTACAACATAGGGTTTGCTGAATGATGCTATGCAACAGATAGTTTAGCCCGGGTACAGAGTTGAATGTGGTAGAAGATATGGGAAACAGCAAACAAATATAAAAGTCACTATTTTGTTAGATTTCATTCTAGCCACCTGCTTTGAACTTCGAGAGGACAATGAAGAGTAGGCACTGAAGATGGAAGTAGGCTGAAAATGTAAATATTTCAGAATTCCTATTGAGCTTCACCAGTTGCTCATCCTTACTGAAAATAGCTAAGGAATAAACCAAAGCATGCTTATTTGTTGCAACTTGAAACCCTTTATTGTGCATTGTCCCTGGCTCTGTTGTAACAGCAGTATGCTAATAAAGCCAAGATCTGAGGTTTTGGTGATTAGTCAGCATCTTGCTGTCTCAGAGTTACAGTTTTCTTTGCCTTCCTGCAAATGCTTGTCATTAGTGAGAAGGGGAACTATGTGGGAGTATGAGTATGAGAATGAAATAGTGTAGGTCCATTAACAGCACTGGAAAAGTAAAATGAATTTCATGTCCTAGGGATAGTGGTTCAGAAGTAACATCCTCACATATGAAGAATAAATAAATATTAATAAAAAATATTTTATTGTATTAGAATACAATACATGGGCATTGTATTAGACAGGTAAAGGGGGTGTTGATGCAAAGTACCAGAAATCTGTTGGCATTTATAAAGGGTATTTATTTGGGGTGGAAGCTTACAGTCACAAGGCCATAAAGTGTAAGTTACTTCTCTCACCAAAATCTGTTGCCACGTGTTGGAGCAAGATGGCTGCTGGTCTCTGAAAGGGTTTAGGCTTCCTCTTCCTCTTCAGGCTCTGTGGTCCCAGCTTCTTCCATTCTCAGCTATAGGCTTGCATAGGGCTCACCTCTCTTCCCTGGGCCGCAGGATCCTGTCTAATAAGCTGTCTCTCTTCCCCTGTGTTCTCCTTCTCCATGCATTTACTTCCCGGGGCTCCAGCATCAAAACTAAAAACTCTCTCCTCTGCTGTGTTGTTTTCTCTGTGAATCTCCGCCCCCTCAATGTCCTACTGATGTGGCCAATTCAAAGCCCTAATCATAATTTAATCAAGTAAAAGTGAAACCTCTGAATTTAGTACAATCTAATATGCCCAAAGAAAAAGACCAGTTTACAAACACAATCCAACATCTATTTTTGGAATTCATCAGCAATACCAAACTGCCATAGGCATTATAAAATATTAATTATTAATTAAAAGACAAAGACTATATTTAAATTTATGAAAAGGACATTTTCTCTGGTCAAGAAAAATGAATTATTACACGATTTCTATAAAGAAATCACACTGGAGACTTTATTTTTACAAATAGATATTTTAGATGGCATTATTTATTGTATATTCAAAATTCCCTTTAACTTTACAAAACATAAAAATAATAAAAAACAATTGTTTTTCAAAATTTCTTACATTCTAATAACGTAAGAATCTTATCTGAGAGACGATACCAATTTTGTCTTTGCTTTTCAAAAACGGTACTTTCTGAATGTTTTCAGTCATTGCCTAATGCTATCAATAAGATGGTAATGCTGCTGATTTTAAAAGATGCTAACTTAATGAATTTATTTTGATTCAATTTTTAGTAATAAAATAAACATATAATCATTAAGATTTCAGACTTCTAGACTACAATACACAGAGGTCCCAAAGAATTCTAGATCAACGCATCAGCAGTTAAATAAACATATCTTTTCCTAATCAATGCACACTATTTCCAAAACAATTTGCACCCAAGTAGAGTCAAGGCACAGATTAAAAAATTACCTACTATAGCAATGAATGGAGATGGGTATTAATAGTCTTTTAAATACTCCCTGTACATAACACACTGAGTTACACATAGTTGACACTTAATACTTATTTTCCTAGAGTGAATATATAAAAGAGAAAACACTTTGAGGTGTAAAAGCTGGTAGGTCAGGCACCTTTTTAGAAGCCCTGAGTTACTGAATGCCAGCAGTAGCAAAGAAGACCAATGGTATGACCAAGGAGAGAATGCTCCCAGGAATTCTAATGAGGATTAAAGGTCTAATAGTTCATTCCCATTACTTGCTACATATTGCCTTGTTTTAGAGAGTTCACAAAGTGTTAGACAATTGCGCAAAGTCTGCTTTTTTATGCCTTGTTGTTTTCTATTATAAGTCTTAACCTTGTGACTGTGATAAAGTACATAGGAAATCAGTTTTAGGGCCTTTTTCTAGCCAAG
>JAQZBX010083651.1:0-13356 GCA_029593785.1 Cabassous unicinctus | reverse complement strand
GCTTTAAAATGCAAAGCTGATCACTTCATTCCACTCTTTAAGCTCTTATGGCTCCCGATTGCTCCAAGAATTCAGCCTAAGCTAAGCCAGGCTCCTCACATATTCAAGCACTTCCTGGACTGAACCACTTATACTTTTCCCAAAACACCAGGGATGTTCTTGCTTCCCAGCTTTTCCTCTATCTGCTTCTGCTTCCCAGAAGTCCTCTCCATTCCTACCAACCCTACCCCACCCATTGCTACCAACTGGGCTCCAGGGAAAGTTGTGCGTCCCTCTAGCTTGGCACTGACCACATTTTATTGTAACCTTCCATTTACTTTTGAGTACCTGGAGGACAGACTCTTACCTTATTTGTCTCTGCGTCTCTTGTACCCTGCAGAGGGCTCTGTAAATATTTGCTGAAGATGTTTGGAATCCTTCTCTGCTTCCTGACATGCCTCTACCATTCCATCCAGACCTGACAATCCCTTCTTCTGCCACAGGGCCACTATTCCTTCCAGTTTATTCCATCTCAGTATCTCCAGCCCACCTGGTATCCCACCCCTTTCCGGAATCCTTCCCTGCTCCTTCTCTCCACGGGGCTCATGGTGGCCAGTTTTGCTGCCTGGATGGCTCAGGATGGCTTCCTGGTTTTAGTCCTTGCTTTCTGTTCTTCTCTTAGCTCATGTTACCAACCTTGTGTGATGCTGAGAATCTCTCAGGGCACCTGTTATAAACACAGATTCCTTTGCTGATTCTGCACCACCAGGTCTGGGTTAGGTCCAGCAATGGAGACAAGTGTCCCAGTGACTTTTGTCATCAGGGAGGTTGGGAAAGGCAGTTTGTCATTGGGACCAGCACATGTACATATCAGTCTGGAACGACGGGGAAGTCATGCACTCTGTCCTTTCCCCTCCACCACAGCCCACCGTTGCTTCCCAAACTTCGGGTGACTCAGATTGCTCCATTTCTGAAACCAGCAAGGGTGCAGTGCTTTCAAGCTTGGTGCTTCTGCTTTATCTGGCTGGTTCCAGGGGTGTCAGGAACAAAGACGGGGGAAGAATGGACTCTGCCTTGAGGGGACAGTGGTTTGAAGGGAAGCCACTCTCATCCCCATTGTCACCTGGAAGATAAACACACATGAGTAGCTAAAGGAAAAAAATACACACACATGCACACACAAGAGTGTTGATTTGAGTCTTTGAGGTGGACCCCAGAAAATTATGTTTTTAAATTGAATCTGTTGTGAACCTTTGATTAGATCAGATCAGTTAAGGGCAGTTTGATTATATTGCTCTAGTAGGACGTAGCCCAGGGTGGATCTTAATCCTCTTCCTGAAGCCCTTTATAAATGGAAGAATAAAAGTCTCGGACACAGAACAAAGCTGCAGTGACAGAGAAGGGCCCAGAAGCTGGAATCAATGGAACCCAGAGGCTGAGAGGAACCAACTTTAGCCCAAAGCTGAAAGAGACGAGGTCCAAAGGAGAAGGGAGAGACTAGCCATATGCCTGATTTCCCACAACTGAGCTCGGGGAGAAAGCAAGCCTGGAGAAGAAAGCAGAGACTGGCAGAGCTGCCCTTGTGCCTCGCCATGTGGCAGGAGTCCAGGATCACCAGCAGCCGACCTTCGGTGAGCCGGCACCTGTGATGATCCTTGATTTGGACATTTCCGCAGCCTCAGAACTGTAAACTTTTAACCTAATAAATTCCCATTGTAAAAGCCAACCCAATTCTGGATTGCTCCCAGAAGCTTTTAGCAAACCAAAACAGAGAGAAAGAGAGAAATGAGGGAAAACTAGTCTTAACTGTCTTCAAATCATAATGATAGAAGGCAGAGTATGGACAGAAGTGTGAACACATGGATCAACAGAGAAGAAGAGTCAGAGCAGAACTAACTCTAGAATGTAAGCGATATACTGCAGGTGGCATCACAAAGGGGAAGAATCAGCCAACAGATTACGCAGGAATAGGTTATATACTCTTTGTCATAACATATGTACAACACAAAATTCCCATTGTAACCACTACCATGCATACAATTCAGTGAAATAAATCACATTCACCGTATTGTGCTATCAACACCACCCTCCATTACCAAAAATTTTCATCACCCCAAACAGTAGCTCTGAGCCCATCAAGCAGTAGATCACCATTCTCATCCTCCTGAGCCCTTGATAACGGTAACCCACTCTCTCTTTCCACGAATTTACTTACTGTAGGTATTTCATGTAAGTGAAATGTAAGGACACAATATTTGTCCTTTGTGTCTGGCTTATTTCACTCAACATGAAATCTTCAAGTTTCATCTATGTTGTAGCATGTATCAGGATGAACATCCTCCCTTTTTATGGCTGAATAATATTCCACTGAATGTGGATACCACATTTTGTTCATCTAGTCATCCGCTGATGGACACTTTCTAGCTTCATTCCATTGTGGCCAGAGAAAACACTTAGCACTATTTCAATCCTTTACAATTTATTGGGACTTTTTTTTTCTATTCTGGAGAAAGATCCATACGCAGTTGAGATTAACGTGTATCCGCTATTGTTGGGTGAAGTGCTCTCTATACATTTGTCAGGTCTAGCTGGTTTATAGTATTGTTCAAGTCCTCTATTTCCTACCCATCACAGTCTCGATGGCCTATCCATTCTTAAAAGTGGTGTATTGAAGTCTCCAGCTATTAATGCAGAACTGCCTGCCTCTCCCTTTGTTTCTGTCATATATTTTGAAGGTTGATTTCTGAGCTCTCAGTTTGATTCCATTGGTCCATATGCCTGTCCTTGTGACAGTACCATGCTGTTTTTATAACTGTGGCTTTGTCATAAGTTTTAAGATAGGAAAGTGTGAGTCATCCAACTTCATTCTTCTTTTACAAGATAGTGTTGGCTTCAGGGCCCCTTACCTTTCCATATGAATTTTTTTTTTTTTTTTTAAGATTTATTTTTATTTATTTATTTATTCCCCCCTTGCTGCTTGTGCTTGCTGTGTCCATTTGCTTTTGCATTTTTCTGTGCCTGCTTGTCTCCCTTTGTTGCGTTGTCTTGCTGCGTCAGTTCACCGAGCCACGCGGGCTGGCTTGCCTTCACCAGGAGGCCCCAGGAATCGAACCCGGGGCCTCCCATATGGTAGACGGGAGCCCTATCAATTGAGCCACATCCGCTTCCCTCAATATAAATTTGATGGTTGAATTTTCCACTTCTGAAAATAAGGCCATTGGAATTTTGACTGGGATTGCGTTGAATCTGTAAATCACTTTGGGTATATATGACATCTTAACATTATTTAGTCTTCCAATCCATGACCACAGAATGACCACAGAAATCATTTAGGTCTTCTTTGATTTCTTCTGGTAATGTTTTGTAGTTTTCTGTGTACAAGTCCTTACTACCTTGACTAAATTTATTCCCAGATACTTGATTCTTTAATGGGCTTGTTTGATTCTGTTTTATAATTTCTATCTTTTTATTGAAATTCTCATTATGGTTACATATCATTTTCCTGATTTCCCTTAGTTCTTCGTCCATGTTTTCCTTTAGCTTTTTTGAGCATTTTTAAGACAGATTTTTAAAACTCTGATGATATGCCCAGTGTCTTGTCTTCCTCATTAATAATTTCTGTAGCTTTCATTCCCTTGAACGTGCCATCTATTTCTGATTCTTTGTATGCCTTGAGATTTTCTTTCTTGAAATCTGCACATTTGCATATCCTAACGTGGTAACTCTGGCAATTAGATTCTCACCCTTTCACGAGGCCCCTCCTCCAGTTCAGAGACCCCAACACCATGCCAATGGTGCCCCCTTCAGCCCAGGGGTCCAGTCCTTTGAGCTGAGTAAAGACCCACCCCACTCCCAGGCCTGGGGCTCACCTCTGACCCATCTTCCTTTGAAACTGGAAGTTTTAAATGGACCAAACTCTTCCCTTTGTGCCCTCACCCTTGGGGTGGAGGGCCATTTCCTGTGTTGTGAGCGCCACTGCACCGCTAGAGTTCCCTTTGTATCCTTTCCATTTCCCAGTTAATTTTTTATCCACTTAATTCTTCTTTACATAAATTCTCTGTGTTCCGAGAAACGGCGTGGGTTTTGTTTCCTACTTGGATTCTGACTGACGCAGCTCATCACAGCCCCTAGAAATGCCCACCCAGAGCCTAACCACGCCAAAGGTCCCAGCCCACCTGGACAGCTTCGGGCTTGGGAGCTGTGGCAGTTTGATATTATTGATGAATTCCAAAAAGAGATGTTGATTTTGTTTGTAAACTGGTCTGTTCCTCTGGACATGATCCCTTTTGATTGATTTAAATGCAAAGGCTTGATTACTTGATTAAATCAAAATTAGGGCTTTGATTCAACCACGTCATTAGGGCATGCAGGGTTGAGTCCCTTCCCCTTGGTGGGCTATGTAAATGGATGCTGAGTCAAGAACACAGAAGTGGATACACAGAGAAGATACACAGAGGAAGAGAGACAGCTCCATAGACACGGCAGAGGCCCCGGGAAGAGAGATGAGCCATTCGCCTGATAGTTTACAGCTGACTTTGTGAGGGGAACAGAGCAGCTGAACCCAGAAAGAAAGAGTCCCAGGAAGAGTGATGAGCCCTATGCCAGCCTACAGCTGAGATTAGAGGAAGCTGGACCCACAGAGCCTTAAGAGGAAGAGGAAGCCTGAGCCCTCACAGACATGGCTCGCCATCTTGCATCAACACGTGGCAACAGACTTTGGGTGAGAAAGTGCCTCTTATGGTACCTTGAGTTGGACTCTTCAGAGCCTTGTAACTGTAAGCTTCTACCCCAAATAAATACCCTTTATAAAAACCAGCAGATTTCTGGTACTTTGCATCATAACCCATTTGGCTGACTAATACAGGAGCTGAACTTGATTTTCTTTGGAGAGAAATAAATTCTTGCACTCAGACTTCTGTCTTTTCTCTCAGGCTCCCTCCCTCCCTTCTCCCTCTGTCATTTCTGTTCTATGCATCAAGTCAGAGAAAGAATAAAGCACTTTTTAAAGGCTTGATGACTTCCCACCAACTCCACAAGGAATGCCACTCTAGCATGTTTCCACTTCTAACAGGAAATAATGAAAATTATTTCTGGCATCAAGAAGCTGTGCCACAAGCGCCCTTGGTAGAGCCTGCAGTCTCTCCTGGAGCCCGAGCTCTTCCTTGTGGAGGGGCGCCTCTTCCTTCCTGACCTCCTGTGGGAGGAGTACTGGCCTCTCAGGTTCTCCCAGGAGCTCTTCACCCCATGAACCTGTGGGAAGGGCCAACAGAGTGGAGCACGGTCTCTGGCTTTAGCATGAATGTGGCTTTAGGTGGACCAAGACTCATGTCCTGTTCTCTTCAGGTGAAATCTAGGCTCCTTGCGCATTGGAAGCAATGTTCACGGCAGACATGACGTGACCTTGATGAAAAGGCACTTCTGTCCCTGACTTAAGCCCCTCCTGGGGCTCCCCAAGGTCTTGGAATGGCACTCCAGGGCTCTGGATGCTTGGGCTATCCAAGGCTCCAGAGCGTATGCTGCCCCCTGTCCCTTTAACCTCTTGCCCTTCACCTGCTGGCTCCTCCTCTACCTTCAAGACTCAGCTTTTGTAGCATCTCTGAAAAACCGTCCTCCACGATGACAGCTACTGGGCTTGCCACCCTCCATTGTGCCCCCACAAAGCTCGTGGAATTCCGTGCTAGAGCGAGCATTGCATTTTTGCCACTGATGGCTAATGGCCCCTTTTTCCCACCAGATCGTGGTACATTTTCTGGCCAGCTACTCACATCTGTATCCCCCAGACCCAGCACAGAGACTGGCACCAAGGGTAGCTGCTGAGATCGTTTAATCTGCGCCGATTACACCCAACACTGTCCTTGCCCTCGGGCAGCTTTCAGCCTGCTGGGGAGGCAGGTGACACTAGTGTACCTCAGGCAGCAGCTTGGCTACTGGGTGGGGATGCGCCTGCCTCTGGGTGCAGCCATGGTCCAGGGACAGGGGAGAGGGGGACGGCCTCATGGGCTGGGCTGCCCCTCCCCTGCTGAGGTCAGCTACTATCTGCTGTGAGATGGTGCCTGCGGCTTCCAGACAATGCTGTTTTGCTGTAAACACCTAAGATTCAGAGCATTTTGTAGCAGGACGATGGAGGGATAATTATTGTCAAGACTGCATTGGAGAAGCTGGCTGGCCAGTGGACCTGGTGCTCTTCTCCAGTGGCCTGGGTTTCCTGGCTGCCTTGACACCATCTTCTCTCTCACTTGCTTAGCTTGGTTGGAAAATAGCAACAGGAAGTATTGTCCTGCCGAGAGCTTGCATGTCTCTGCAGCCTGCCTCTCCCTTCTCCCCTCCCGAGTCCTGTTTCCCCAGAAGTGATATACACTGGGTTTTAACCATCCCCCTGCCCCAGCTTCCTTACATACCTGCCAAATCCTGATGGCCCTCCAAAGCCAGGCTCAACACTGCCTCTTCTAGAAACTCCTTCCCGCAGGTCGCCTGCAGTCGGCAGGGTTGGGGTCCCTGCCCTGCCTGTTCCATGGCATTAGTACAGACCTCACCAGAGCCCTGGACCGACTCACTGTCCTGGGGCCGCTGTCGGCCTGCCTGCCTCCCCAGCACCCGCCACCCGGCCTCTGTGCCAGAGGCGCCCAGCGCAGGCCGTCGGTGAGGGTGTGAGTCTGCAGCAGAGGTCAGGGGACAGGGTACTAAACGGGCAGAGCTCTGGGCGTGGCCCTGTGGGGACGCAGGACACAGGCCTGGGCGGGGGCTGCTGGCCGCTTTGCAGTTGCAGCCAAGGCCTCTATGTGCTGCAGCCAGCTCTGGAGCTGCCGTGGCCCTGCAGGCGGGTGGGGGGGGGCAGGGGCCAGCTCTCCACCCTCAACACCCTCAACCCCCAGGTGTGAGTGCCTGGAGGGGCTCTGGGGGCCCTGCACCCCCGACGCCCTGGCGTGTTTCTCACGGGGTCATCTGTAGAGCTCCCGTGCCCTAGAACCTCTGAGCTGGGCCCAAGAATCTTTACCAGGCACTTGGGAGATTTTGATGTACCCTAAAGTTTAAAATAACTGCTCTGGGTCTCTCCCCATTCTTCCTCCTGGCTAACATTTTGTAAGAGGAGAAACTGAGACTGAAAACAGGGGAAGTGGCTTATCTGAGGTTGCACAACAAACTGGTGGAAGCACCCAGATGACTGCCAGGTGTTCCTTGATGCACAGCCAGGGGCTGGCACGAGGAAACCGTGGGCAGAAGGGCGTGGGGGCCATCCCCACCCGTCCTCCCCACTGACTCCTAGGGATCCCCACCAGGGATCTGTTTGTGGAGGTGTGCCCTTCCCGGGCAATGCGTGGGCCCCTCCCAGGAGCTGCTGGATGTTCAGGGCTGGAGGTCCTGCGTACCACCCACCTGCTTCCCACCAGCAGGTTGGAGGGTCTTCCCACGATCAGGCAGGGGGCTCCATTCCAAGGAGCAAATGGCCACTCGCTCTCAAGCACTCCCCACTTTGGTGTCATTGTCCCAAACATCCTACATGCGTTAGCTCATTTGATCTTCCCAGCAACCCAGTGAGGTGAATGCTGCTGTTACCTGCGTTTTACAGGTGAGACAAGCAGGCACTGAGAGGCTGAGGAGCAGAGTTACCCGGCAGGTGCAAAGTAGAGGCCACGCACTAGCCATGCTACCTGGGTTACTAGCCATGCTACCTCCGTTACCAGCCATGCTACCTAAGTTTTATCAGCCCCATTTTGCAGAGGAGGAGACTGAGGCTCACAAAGAATTAGCCGCGTCCGAGACCATTACAAAGAGCGCAGTGCAGGGGCGTTCAGCATAAAACCAGTGGAGGGTCGTGAGAGGGGGCGAGCGAGGCCGCAGCAGAGGTGCCGGAAGCTGCAGCCTTCAAGGTTGGGGGCCTGCACCAGGGGGCGAGGTGGGGAGCAGATGCGGAGCGGGAAGGCGCGGCGCCTGTAAGGCCAGCAGGCAGCGGGGCGGCGGGGAAGGCGGCAGCTCTTGGTCTTCTTCCTTGGGCGACGGGACCCCCGAGGGCCTGAGCGCGTTCAGCGCCGAGGAGCAGGGCGCGCGGGGGCCGGGGGCGCCTTCGCCGCCTCCTCCGTGCACGCGGGGCGGCGCGTGACCCTCGCAGGCGAAGGGGCTGCGAAGCCCCAGGAGCTAGACTGGCCGGCAACCCGCACGTCTGTTCCACATAATGGGGCACAAAGCGAGTTTTTCACTGCGTTAGAAAGTGCCATGTTTGAATCAAAACTCCCTCCAGGGAGCGTTCATCAATAGGGCCCTCGAGTTGCCATGGGAACCGGAGTAGGCGGCAGGTCTGATCTGTGGCCAAGCGCGCCAGGGCGGGACCCCGGAGCAGCTCCTCCTGAGGGACGGCGACGGGAGAGGGGTGCAGCGGGAGCAGGGAGGGGTGCAGCGGGAGCCAGACCCCACGTGGGGCGGCTCCAGCCTCGGCTCCCGGCCAGCGCCCCTGCTGCGGCGGCCGAGCCTGCGCGGGGGTCTGGTTTTTCCTGGACCTTCCTGCTTCGGCTCAAGGCCACCCTGTCGGACCCCCGGGCCTCGCGCTTGTCCTGCTGCTGCCGCTTGGCTGCCCTGAGAGCACTGGGGGCTGCATGGCAAGAGTGGGTCCCTGAGATGGTGTCGTGTCCCCCCACCCCAGGGGATCCCTCCCGCTCTGGCCCCCGGCCTAAAATAAGGACTAGAATGAAGCTTGCTAGTTGGCAGAGGAGACCTGAATTCCAGCGCCCCTTCCTCTGCCTTGGGCAGATCACTTCACCTCTCAAGGGGGTGGCTTCTAAACTGGGGAGTGGGCTTGGGTCCCTGAGCCCACCTCCTCGGACTGTGATATTGCCCTAGGACCGGGCTCTAACCGGGCTTTGGTCGGCAACTCTGGCAGCCCAGATGTCGGGGGTCCCCCCAAGGACTGGTGGAGGGGAGGGGCCCTGCTTCCGGGAGCTTCTGCTCACCAGGCAGGCTGCGCTGGCCTTCCCGGGGCAGCCCCCTCGCTCATGCCAGCCTGACAGCAGCCGGCGAGGCTCACGCACGCTGTGCCTCCCTCACGCCATGCCTCCCTCACGCCATGCCGTGGGGCCTGGAACCCAGGCTCTGCACGGCGTGTCCTCCTCGGCTCCCCACCCCGTGTCCTCCCTGGCTCTCCACCGCATACCGTGTCCTCCTCGGCTCCTCATCGCATGTGCTCCCCGGCTCCCCACCCGTCCTGGCCTCCAGGGTGGCACCCCTCCTGAGCCGAAGCACTTGCGTCCACTTGGCCCACAAGGCCCATGGGGCCGGGGCCTGGTTGGCTGGGGACCCGCGAGGGCAGGGACCAGGGGCCAGGGCGTGGCTCACTTTGAACTGCTGGCCAGGGGCCTTCCTGGGGGAGCAAAGCCCACGGTCCCTGAGACGCACACAGGCTGCAGCCAGACCCCCTGCAATCGGGTTTGCCACCCCCAATATCAGCGTGGTGGCCTCATGAGGCACCCCTTTCCCCGCAAGTGAATCGGGGTGTTCTCGTGGCCTGAAGTCACCTTCAAGAGGACAGAAGCTGGACGGGAGGCAGGGAGCACTGGACGAGTGCGGGCTGGGGCCAGAAGGGCCCGAGAGGCCAAGGGCAGCCCCGCTCCAGATGCGGGGCCCAGGCCGGAGGCGGCGCGCTTAGTGGGTCCACAGCTCGCAGGATCCATGAGGCAAGAAAGTTTTCTCTCTCCATTCTGCTATAAAAATTCCGAAGGTTGAATGAGAATGCACAGCCCTCAAGAGCCTCACAACATGGTGAATCTCACACAAAAGAGCACTTACGCTGTGACTCCATTTGTGTAAGGATCAAAAGCAGGAACCAAACGACAGCTTTAGAAGTCAAAGAGCGGTTACGCGTGCGGGGAGGTGGTGGCCGGGAGCGAGCGGAGGAGCTGCCGGGCTGCCCGTGAGCGCCTCTCGCTCCATCTGGGTCCACGACTGTGCTTACTTTGTGAAAACTGATTGAGACGTACACGCGTGTGTGTTAGTCTTCCATAAAAAGGTTTTGAAAATCCGAAAGCTGGAAGAGACTACATTTTTAGCACATATTTACTGACTACCTACCCTGCCCTGACCCTCTGCTAGGTGCTCAGAGAGAGGGGAAAAGAAGGGACAACCGTCCTTTCCTACAAGGAGCGTGGGCCACGGTAAACAGCTAGACGTGCAGTGAGTGCGCCAGCTGAGGGCATGGACAGTGCTGGGGGTGCTGGAAGGCTCTGGGGAGAGATGCCTGCTCTGGGTCTTGAAGTGCCTGAGCGAGTGCAAAAGGGGGGAAGGGGTCCTGGCATCAGGAGCAGCAGGTACAAGTTCCCGAGACACGGGGCGCAGGGGCACCCAGGGAAGCCATGCCCTGGACAATTCCATTCCCGTGAGACAGGCCCTGGGGCTGGGGCTGCCCACAGGAGGCTGGGAGTAAGGGGCCACACAGGCCCCAGGCTGGTTCTGGGGTGTCCCTGGGAGCTTCCTGGGGCTCCAGCCCAGAAGAGCAGCTCAGAATCAGAGGACGTGTGGAGGAAAGCACAAGCCTGCCCAGGGGAGCCGCCATGAAGTTTTAGCAGGGGAGGCACCTGGCAGAGACGAGACTTCTCGAGAGATCAGTCTCGTCTCTATTGGCAACTGGGCAGGGCAGCGTCCTGGTCCAGGTGAGAAGTACCAGTGGCCTGACCCAAGGCAGTAGCCGCTGGGATGGAGAGAAGTGGTGAGTAAAGACACGAGGAAGTAATAATCAAGTGTGCTTCGTGACTGGTAGCAGGGATGGCAAGGAGAACGCCTAGGTTATGTTTGGCACCACTGGGGAGGCGGGGGTACCACCCGCTGATTCAGGGACTCCTGGAGGAGCAGACCTGGGAATAAGCTGATGAGCAGGAAGAGCTGGTGGAGGAATGTCAAGTGACAGTGGGCACTGGGCAGCAGGGTAGGTGACAAGGGCCATCAGGGAAACCGTGTAAATGTGGGAAAAGGGTAAATGGAGGATGGAGCCTCAGAGCATGTGGGCTTGAGTTAGAGCTTAGAGAAAGGACCAGGAGAGTGGTCAGCCAGCCCCAGTGAACGTTGGCTTATCTCACCAGGATGGAGGAATTTAAGAAACTCACGAAGAGGGTCTTGACACAGAGCTGGCACTAAGTCAATGGCAATTGTCATTGTCATCCTTGCTCTCCAACAAGGACTCAACAGCAGTGGCACTTTCCTTTATTATTTGCCCATCAAATGAGGCATTTCCAGGCAGATGTGGGCTTTGACGATCATCCAGGAAATCTTGGAACTGTCCAAGGTGTTATCTCAGAAAGGAGCTTGAGGCTGGAACAAAATCTGTCTGATGGGGCTTGTCACCATCAGTACCGGATTCAGGCCACAGTCCACTGCACTAGGCTTCAGCGTGTCTGGAAATTTGTCAGCACTGACATCCTGCATCTTCGACCCTCAGCCGCCCATCTGAGCTTTGTGGAAGACACGCCTTATGCCAGCTCTAGGTGTGGCACTCTGGGGGGTACCAGGAGTCCAGCCCAAAGAACTAAAAGGGAGGGGGTTCAGACATCACCTATTCCAACTCCTCTGTTTTCTACCTGGGGAAACTGAGGCCCATAAGACAAAGGAGCTTCCCAATTTCAGAGAATGAACTGAAAGCATTGTGGTCCTCAAGCCTAGGGGGTCAGTCACACCCTGTCCTCAAATTATCTCAATGGAACTGGCATTAAAGTCCAGAGCTCTCCAGGTCCAGGTTTAGCATGCCAGCTAAAGCCCTCTGCCTCCCTTTTGTGGAGCTGCTCTGCTTTCCCTCCTGACTCCTGCACAGGCACAAATGCCCAGCGTGCACAAGACCCTGGAGAGGCTCTGCCTCTCACTCTTTTCTCTCTTCTCCCCACGTCCCCCACCCCCGCATTGTCTCTGGGTATATGTGGGATGGAAAAAGGCTTTCCCTGACAGTGCTTGCATCCCAGGGTCTTGAGGGATGGGCAGTCGATGGGAGTCTGTTCAATTCAGTGGTCAGCACAAGACCTGAGAGGCGCATGCATGGTGCTGGGCTGGGGGAGGGGAGCAGGGAAGGCTCTTGCCCACTGTTTTCGCTTCCTGGCTGCTAAGCAGATACCATTCAGTGGGTGGGGTTTATTGGCTCCCAATTTTGAAGCTAGGAGAGGTCCAAAATGGAGGCAGCAGCGAGGCAATGCTTTCTCCTGAAGACTGTGGCGTTCTGGGGCTGGCTGCCCGGGATCCTTGGTCTTTGGCTTTTCCGTCACTTGGCAGAGCACATGGTGGCGTCTGCTTTCTCTTCTGGGTTCTGTTGACTTCCAGCTTCTGGCTTCTCCTTCCGTGCCCAACGTCCTTACCTTATAAGGACTTTGGCCACATTGGATGGAGGCTCACCTCGTTCAGTCTGGGCACCTTAACCAGGAACATCTTCAAAGTCCTGCTGACAAATGGGCTCCTCCTGCAGGACCAGGGGCTGGGACCCGAACGTGCCCACTGTGGGGAGCATGGTTCAATCCCCAGCACCAGTGGAGTCTCCCAGTCTGGGGGGTGTAGTGGGGGAGGGCTCAGAGGAGTTGGTGACATGCCCCTAGTAATGAGGGCAGGGGGCAGTTGAGGGGAGGTATTCTTTCCCCCCATCTGCTCAAAGCCCAGAGTGTGGTCACAGCCATTATCTAATTCTTTTTCTTCTCGTTTTTTAAATTGAGGCATAATTGCCCAACAGTAAAATTAATTCCTTTTGATAGACCCTTCTGAGTTGTGACAAATGTGTGCAGTTTTGTAACACCAAAATCAAGATACAGAATAGTTGCAGCACCTGCAAATTCCCCATGCCCCTATGTACTCAACCCCTCTCCCACTCCCAGACCCTGGCAATCACCGATTTGTCTTCTGCTCCTATAATATGCCTTTTCCAGAACATCATATATTCTATTTTACAAAGGTACCAAGCTTTGTTTATCCTTCCACTAGCTGAAGGTCATTTGGGTGGCTGCTAGTTTTGGGTGATTATGAATAAAGTCCCTATGAGCAGGTTTTTGTGACAATGTAAATATTCATTCTTTTGGATAAGGACCTAGGAACATGGTGATTACACATTTAGCTTTATAGGAAAGTGCCAAGTTTTCCCAAGCGGCTGCTCCCAGCAGTGGCTCCTAGTCCTTAGCGGCTCCTTCTGCTTTCCTAGCCACTCTAACGGGTGCGTAGCACATCCCCTAACTTGGATTTGACCTGGCACTGTGGAGGCGGGTGCTACCATCACGTGCATTCTGCAGACGTCGCCGCGGAGGCTCAGGGGAGCAGGTGGCCCGGCCACGCCCACACCCAGTGCCTGTGGCATCCCCCCAGGCACCAGCCGAGGTCTGCTGAGTGGGCGCCCAGGGCTCTTGCTCTGAGTGGAGTGGGAAGGGTTCTCCCCAG
>JAQZBX010083650.1:0-13364 GCA_029593785.1 Cabassous unicinctus | reverse complement strand
GGTCAGTAGGAAGTTGAGCCCCACCCCTTGGTGGGTGGGGAATCGCATATAAAAGGCAAGGCAAAGAACAGAGTTGAAGCAGTTTTTGAGAAGCAGTTTTGATGTTGGAGAAAAGGCCCCAGAAGAAGAGAAGTGAGCCGTTTGCCTGATGGTCTACAGCTGACCTTGTGGAGGAACCAGAAGAGCTAAGCCCGGAGAGAAACACAGCCCCAGGAAGAGAGGAACACAAGAAGCCTGAACCCTGGCAAACATTGGCAGCTGTCTTGCTCCAACACGTGGCAATGAACTTTGGTGAGAAGAAACTTAATGCTTTATGGCCTGGTATCTGTGGACTTCTACCCCAAATAAATACCCTTTATAAAGACCAACCCATATTTGGTATTTCACATTAGCACCCCTTTGGCTGACTAATACAGAGGATGTGGGTTGAGGGAATAGGGTATATTGGAATCCCCTATATTTTCTATGTGATTTTTCTGTTAGCTAAAGCTTCTCGTTGGTGGACCTTACTTTCGAATAATATGATAACCTATCTCCCCAAAGTATCAGAGTTAGTCTCATTTATAACATTCCTACAAATGGTTCTTCTGCCCCCCTTTTTTAAACCTATAATTAACACTATACCCATTAAATATATGTCCCAGAAACTTAATTCTTCTGGCTGTTCATATGTGGCTGAGCAGAATTGCATCCAATACCTACTTTCCAGTTCATCAGACTCACCCAGAACAAATAAAAAAAGGGGGATGATGGACAATGCCCATCCCCCAAATATAGAGAGTATCTGCAACTGCAAGCAAGACAGAGCCATCCATCTGCCCCATGGGATCTAAGCCCCTCTCAATCAGAAGCAGGTTAGACATCATCATCCCCAAACCCTCAAGATAGAGAAACGAACAAACCTAAGGGGGGAAAGCAACTATGTACTAAAGTAGACATTATTTTTTTAGTAATGGCAGTGTTCACCAAAGCTTCTGAGGGGAGGGAAAGGTAAGAATAGGTGTAACGGGGCATTTTAGGACATTGGAATTGTTCTGCATGCAATTGCAATGACGGATACAAGCTGTTATACATTTTGTCAAAACCTATAAAATTGTGTAGTGCAAAGTTTAAAACATAATGTAAACCATAGACTGCTTAGTTGCAATGCTTCAATATGTGTTTATCAATTGTAACAAATGTAACACTCTAATGAAAGATGCTGTTAATGGGGGAAAGTGTGGGAGAGGGAGGGGGAGAAAAGTTATATGGGAATCCACTATATTTTTGATGCAATGTTTATGTAATTTAAATCTCCTTTAAAATAATTTATCAATTAATAATGAAGTCACTTTCAATATGGTTGTGAAAGTGTCTACCAGATCAACACTTCAGTAGATAAAAATAATAAAGTCTTGACCAAAAAATTTTTAAAGTATTTTAAACTAAACAAAAGCCCTGGAGACTGATAAAAAGCAGGAAGATTCTGGAAGGAAGTCAATACTTAGAAGAAGGACATGCACATAGAAGTTTCCTATGGTTACAGTTTTTATTATTAAAAAAGCTACTGTAGGGACCATGTTCAGTATCTAAAATTCTGGTAGGAAACCTTTAGTCTTCCTAGCTTGAAAAACTAGAGGAGACAGATTTCTAAGAAACCAGAGATGCTCAAAAATGAGGGAGAAATCCCAGAAAGGAGACAGCCAGATGTTGGAACACTTAATTCTGTGTACAATTCTTCTCTAATTTACTTTTAGCTGTTCCCTGCACCATATAGGTGCTGGTAAAGCATTGTGGTGGTTTGAAACTGTATATACCTCCAAAAATCATGAGCTTAAAGCTAATCTATTCCTGTGTGTGTAAACCTATTGTAAGTAGGAAATTTTGAAGAGGTTACTTCAGTTAAGGTGTGGCCCAGGGTGGGTCTTAATCTTCTTACTGCAGCAGGTCTTCAGGAAGAAAACATCACCTGATGATGGTTTAATTTGGACATTTTCCTCAGCCTTGGAACTGTAAGCTTGTAAGTTAATAAATTCCCACTGTTAAAAGCCATCTCATTTTATAGCATCTGCTTTCAGCAGCCTAGAAAACTAAAACAAACATTTTAGAAACTTAGGAATAGAAAGAAACATCTTCAGTCTGTATCTGTGGATCATATCACATTTCATGGTGAAATACTGAAGGATACTCTTCGCTTCTTTTAAACATTTTACTGGTAAGCCTAGCCATTGCAATAAATCAAGACAAAGAAAATAAAAGTATAAACTTTGGACAGGAAGAATAAAAGGAAGCCATAAGTAGAACAGGAAGTCTCTATTTTCATGTGGCCTTACTGTGTATATACAATCTACCAATCACTAATTGAATAGTTCAGTATTAGAACTAATAATTGAATTTAGCAAGTTCTTAAGGTACAAGCTTAATTTTAAAAAATCAATTGCATTTTTTTATACATCAGCAAATATAAATTAAAAAAATAATTTAACCCTCTGCACTAGCAAAAAATAAAACATTTAGAAATAAATTTAATAGAAATCATAAAAGACTTCCACACAGAAAACACTGCTGACAGAAATAAAAGAACACCTAAATAAATGGAGAAGAATGCCAAATTTACAGATTAGAAGACCTAGTATTGTTAAGATGTTAATTCTCCCCAAATTGACCTATGGATTCAATGCATTCCCATTTAAAATTCTAGCAGGCATTTTGTTTTGTTTTTGGTAGAATTTGGCAAGTTGAAATTTATCTAGAAGTACAAAGGAACCAGAATCCTACAGAAGGGAAAAAATCTTGGAAGACTTAAACTAGCTGACTGCAGCAATTACTGTAAAGCTGGAGTAATCAATACAATAATCAGTGGAATAAAATAAAGAGCTGAGAAACAGAACTCCAAATCACAGTCATTTGATTTTGATTTTCATCAACAGAGCTGAATCATTCCAATAGGGAAAGAATAATAATTTCAAATGATTCTGTAATAACTAGATATCCATTAGAAATAAAATGAATCTCAGCCCCTACTTCATAATAAACAAATCCGATGTGACAAAAATGATAACTTTATAAAATAAAGCAATTGATCCAATATTGACAAATTCCTTTTTTTTTTTTTCTGAATGGCTCTAAGAAGGAAATAAGAAATTGACATTTCCTTCAGTTGTTATAGTCTTTGCATAGATGGGCCAAAGAGAAGCTGACCTTGCTCTTCTAGAAAAGAGGCAACTCTGTAAGTGCTTGAACTATGTTCAGGGACATACACTAAGTTGCTCACCATAGTCTTAAATGAATCCTTTAGTGTCTACCGGGACAGAAAAGATATGGACCAAGATGGGATACCGATATCTCTTTCAGCCACATCAATCTGACAGTTTGAATGCCCTTATTTCAATGGTCTCATTGAACTGGGAAAACAAAGTGAACAAATGCTTACTATTACTTTCTATATATTTTATCCCCTATATCCAATAAAATAGGTTTATTTTCCCTGTTAAGTACCTGGTATTGAAGTCTTAATGTCACTCAGACAAATGAGTAAATTATGCAGGATTAAATAATCCATCTTCAATTGTTCTAGCAAATTTAAGGGCCTTCTTTGACAAAGTATTCTATTTCAAGATATGTTGAGTATCAGGGTGACTGTATTGAAACAGCCATACCAGCAGTGTTTGGAGAAAAGTCCTAGAACTAATTTTCTAAAATGAACCCTGGTCCTGAGAGAAAGTATTATGAGGATCCATTTGTGGAATTCAAAAGTATGGTAACAATCACACATGAGTCCACAAAAGACTTAGCAAAATATAGACTGGACAGGGCAGAGCAGTTCCCTCATGAAAGAAAGAGACACTCAGAATCATAACCAGGTGGTCTCACAGAGAATGGGTAGAGACTGACAAAAATTTTGGGAGGCTACAATGCTAGGAGAATATTGGTGCTAAAATAGATACTTCTTAAGAAATTTTTAAGTTAAAAAGAACTCAATTACAAGAACTAAGACAGAAGTTCAGTTATTATTCATAGCTCTAGCATACATAGCAGGTTTGGGGTTTGGGGTGAGATGAAAATCTATGAATTGAGAACAAATTGAATTCTGTGAACACAGGTGGAGGAGAAAATGGGTTATGTCTTTCTCAGCCACTGTACCTGAATCCATTCCATTTCCCTTAGGTTTCCAGGAGATATAAAGAGTGCTAAGTATAAACAAATATACATTCCTTCATTTTGAACAGTATTGCTACTCTGTACCTCTACCTGGTCCTCTAGCCTGGTGAGGATGTATTGTTTATATAACTCTACCTTTAAATGTTAGAACTGTTTTTTAAATGTATGGACCAAAGACCACATTCCCAACATTCACCTAAGGTTAAAATTCCTATGCATTCTCCCATACTCAAGCAGAAACTCTGGAGGGTGGGTGTAGGAATTGACATGGTAAATAAACATCTGAGGTGATTATTTTATTTTATTTTTCAGGAGGTACCAGGGATTGAACGTGGGACCTCCTACATGGGAGGCAGGCATTCAACCACTAAGCTACATCTGCTCCCCTGAGGTGACTTTTAGACACACTAAGGTTTGAGAACCTAGCTATGTGACACCAAAAGAAATTGGAAGAGGCTAACAAAAATGAGGCAAACTCAAGTCCATGGAAAATCTAGAAAAATGGTCTAGAACCTGAAGCTAGCCCTTACTAACTGTCAACTAAATTTTTCTTGGCTGCTTCCTTGATTTTACTGTTTGGAAGACAAAGTCAAACAGAAAGACCCTGCTTTAATTTCCTGGGTGCTAAAAACAAATGTCATGCAGATGGGTTGGCTTAAACAATGGGAATTTTTTGGCTCACATTTTGAGGCTAGGAGGAGTTCTGAATCAAGGTGTCATCAATGCAATGCTTTCTCTCAAAAGACTGTGGCATTCCAGGACTAGCTGCCAGGATCTTGGCCCTTGGCTTTTTTGTGACATGGAAATGCACATGGCAACTCTCCTGGCTTCTCCTTTCTCTTCTGGGTTTTGTTGACTTACAGCTTATTGCTGCTCCCTGTGTCTTTCTCCTCTGAGGCTTTCTGTATAAGGCCTCCAGTAATAGGATTAAGACGCAACCTGATTCAGTTGGGCCACACCTTGATTGAAGTAACCTCATCAAAAGGTTCTATTTACAAGGTTTCACACCCATGGGAATGGATTAAGTTTAAGAATGTGTTTTTCTTGGGTACATAGCTCCAAGCAAACACAGGCCCAACATCTTCTAAGATTTACTACTTGGAATCTGACTCAGTATGAGAAACATGATCAAAAGGGAGTGCAAGATAACATTAAAAATTCTTTCACTTCTCCCTTCACCCCATAGACTTAAAGTTAAATCCAAGAAGAGAAGAACTCTGTCAGTCTTTCTTTCTATATTGAGCATTACATATGCTTTTCTCCCCGAAAAGGTGCAGAGAAAAGAATGTGGGGCTTACAAGGATTAGTGAGGCAGAAGAAAAGCAGAATCCTGACTCTTCTAATTGAGGCCAAATCTAAGAAGTAATAACTGGTGGGAACATGGCTGACGGGTTAGACGTATAATTCTTAGCTCTCACTAAAACAACAAAGAAAAAGCCAGAGGCTGCTGTCCTGAGCTGCTTTGGGGCACAGCAAACCAGACACTGCTTACCAACTCCCAGAAGAGTGAGGGTCAGAGACATAAAGAAGCCAAAACGAGCAATCATGAGTTATTAAACCTCCCAGTTGCTGGGAAGGGCTCTACTCTCCCACCCCCGACGTATTAAACGAGGGTAAAACTCCTGGCAAATTGTATCTAACTGAGAGGAGAGCAGACGCCTACCTCCACCTCCACGGCAAAGTGTTCTGAGTCATCTAAGAGGGAATGGGAAGCCAGCAATAATCAGGAGTTGCTTACCTCAATGACTGGAAGGGGCACACATACCTGGCCCTCAGAGTGGAGCGACTAGGTGGAGACCCAGCCTCCTGCTCCAAAGAGGAGAGTGATGGCAGATTCCCTGTGACAAAGAGAGGTCTGGGAGAGTGGAGAGTGATTTTTTTTGTGGCGAATTTAGCCAGCTGGGCCCCCCTTGAATATCAAGAAGGGACAACTACTCAACAGGGAGAGGGGAGGGGAATTGCCTCAGGCTGGCAGTCACACCCAGACACCTAGGTAAAGAGAGGAATTACATCAGTGAGGAAGCAGAGACAGGCTGTGATCAGCACCACTCCAGCTGATGGCAGGGGATCTAACCTGCCTGAGGGAAAAGGAGTGGACAGCCTTCTGAAAGTCCAAGCCACCCAAGGATCCAGAATAGCTCAGTGGAAGAATTCCTGCCTAGTATATATGAGGTCCCTGGTTCGATTCCTTGCTGTTTCTTCAGAAGAGATTCACCACATTATCAGGCATCTGGCTGAAACATTATGACAGGGGAAATATAGACATTTTCTTTATATTAGCTTTTCTTGGATCTCTTATTTAAAAAAAAAAAAAAGGTCATTTTCTTTTATTTCCCTTACTTTACTCACTAAAACCCAGTTCAAAAACCAGCAGAGGCTAGGCTGCAGGGTGAGTGATTGAGGAACACCAGCAGCCTGAGAAGATCCTTAAGGGTCTAGGAAAGAAGGCTGTTTTTCCGTGTTTATTATTATGTTTGCTTCTGTCTCCTTTTTAAAAAAAAATGATTTGTTGCTGTCTTATTTCTTGTTTTGTATCCCCTTCCTTTCTTTCTCTGCTTGTTTATTTTCTTTCTTTTTTCTTTTATTCTTTTGGTTACTGACTACTCTACCTACGCTATTTTTTTTTCATTCTTTCATCTTTATATCTTTTGTTTTCTGTTGTTGTTCTTTCATTCCACCTCTTTTATTTGGTCTCCAATTTTCTTGTTTGTATTTCTCCCTCTCTCCCTTTTTCTCTGTATACTTTCTCTATCTTACTTTTTTCTTTGTCTCTTTTCTGTTTTCTTTTCCCCTCTTCTCACCATTCCAGCATTTTAATTCATTCTCTATATATTTTTCTCTATTCTGTTTCTTGTTTCATTGTTTTTATTCCACTTTCCTAATCTTATTCCTCTGTGCTTCTTACTCATGTTAATCTTTCAATTTCCTAGGTCTTGTATGTTTGTTCTCCTACCTTTTGCTATTACCATTGTTATTATTCTTTTTGTCTTCCTATCGCTTTCCTTTTCTCTGGTCCTAATTTTTTTCTTTCAAAGGAACATAAGCAGATCACTCTCACAAAAATGGCTGAGTGGGGGCAAGATCCTGCCCAAGTGAGCTGTTTTGGGAACCCACAGAGTAGGATACTTCAAGGCATCGATCTGGAGGGAGCTGGATGAAGAGATAAATTCCTCAAGGTGCTGCAGGCTTGATTCTTGGTAACTGTGTTTCCTCTTCCTTGATTTCCCTTTTTATGTGTATACCAATTTTGTATACAAATGCTATCTCTCTTCCTTCCCTCATCATTCTATCTTCTGCTTTCTGTTGTTGTTCTTACATTCCACCTCTCTTTGTTTAGTCTTCATTTTTTAGGATTTTTATTTCTACCACATCTATCCTATTTTCTTTCTTTTATTAACTTTTTTTCATTTTGTCTTTTTCTTTCTCTCTCTCCTCATCATACTCGCCTTTTAATTCAGTCTATATACTTTTCTCTATTTGGTTTCCCATTTCATTGTTGGTACCCCATTTTTTTCAATCCTATTACTCTACACTGCTTACATGAGTTAAATATTAATTTTCCAAGGTCTTAAATGGTTTATTTTCTAACAATTATTATTATTATTACTATTATCTTTTTACTTTTCTTACCACTTTCACTTTCACTGGCCCTAATTTTTTCCTCCAAAGGTACATAGACAACAGCAATGAAATAGAATAAGAAGAACAAGTGTCAAAGAGAAAACGTAACATACACACAAAAACAGCAATTAAATAAAACCTTAAAGAAAGAAGCTAATCAACTGAATAAACCCTTCAAGATAAAAAGATGATCAGAGGGCATCAAAAAATTACAAACCATACTAAGAAACAAGAAGACATGGTCCAATCCAATTAACAAACTAAAAACCAGGAAAAGGTGCAGAACATTGAACAACTAATCAAAGTTGTCCAAACAAATATCATGGATAAACTTAATGAAGTGAAGGAAGAGATTAATGATATTAAAAAGACACTGGGAGAACATACTGAAGAAATTGTAAACATACATAAGAAAATAATGGATATGATGGGGATGAATGGCACAATCGAAGAAATCAAAAAGACACTGGAAGCACATAACAGTAGATTTGAACAGGTGGAAGAGAGAAATAGTGATGTGGAAGACAGTACATCTAAAATCAAACAAATAGTAGAACAGATAGATAAAAAGATAGAAAAAATCCAGCAGGGAATTAGGTATTTGAATGACAAAACAAAACACGCAAACATATGCATTATAGGCATCCCAGAGGAAGAAGAGAAGAGAGAGGGGACAGAAGGAGTGTTAGAGGAAATAATGGCTGAAAACTTCCCAACCCTATTGAGGGAGATAGATGTACAAGTCCAGGAATTGCAGCGCACCCCAAACAATATAAATCCAAACAGGCCTACTCCAAGACATATACTCATCAAACTGTCCAATGCTCAAGACAAAGAGAAAATACTGAAAGCAACAAGAGAAAAGAGAACCATCACATACAAGGGAAGCTCATTAAGATTAAGTACTGATTTCTCATCTGAAACCATGGAGGCAAAAGGCAGTGGTATGGCATAGTCAAGGTACTAAAAGAAAAAAACTTCCAGCCAAGAATTCTCTATCCAGCAAAGCTGGCATTCAAAAATGATGGAGAGTTCAAAATATTCACAGATAAACAGAAATTAAGAGAGTATGCCAATAAGAAGCCTGCCCTTCAAGAAATACTAAAGGGATTTCTGCAGGTTGAAAGGGAAAAACCAGAGAGAAAGAGTTGGAGGAAAGTGTAAGAACAACTAAAAAGACAAAAAGAGAAATACAAACAACACATGACAATATAAACCCAAAGAAAATATGGCTAACATAAGTAATCCCTTGAGAGTAATAACACTGAATGTTAATGGATTAAACTCACCACTAAAGAGACACAGATTGGCAGAATGGATAAGGAAATATGTTGTCTACAAGAAACCCACCTTAGACCTAGGGATTCATGGAGGCTGAAAGTGAATGGCTGCAAAACAATCTTACAAGCAAACAATAACCAAAAAAGGATGGGAGCAGCTATACCAATATCAGACAAAATAGACTTTAAATGCAAAACTATTGCAAGTCACAAAGACAGACACTATATATTAGTGAAAGAGGTAATCTTTCAAGAAGAAAGAACAATCATCATAAACATTTATGCAGCTAACAGGGCGACCTGAAAATACATGAGGCAAACACTGGAAAAACTAAGTGGAGAAATAGATGCCTCTACAATTATAGTGCGGGATGTTAATACATCGTTATCACCATTAGACAGAACATCTCGACAAAGAATCAAGAAAGAAACAATGACTTTGATTAATACATTTGAGGATCTAGATCTAATAGACATATACAGAATGCTCCACCCAAATACAGGGGGATATACATTCTTCTCGAGTGCACATGGATCATACTCCAAGACAGACCACATGCTAGACCACAGAAAAAGTTAGAATGAATTAAAAAAGATTGTGATTATATAAAGTAATTTCTGTGATCACAGTGGAATGAAATTGGAAAATATTAAGGGCCAGAGAACCAGATTAGGCACAAAGATAGGAAGTTAAACAACACGCTCTTAAACAAACCATGGGTCAAGGAGGAAATGGCAAAAGAAACCAGTAATTACCTAAAATGAATGAAAATGACAACACAACATATCAAACCTATGGGATGCAGCAAAAGCTGTACTGAGAGGGAAATTCATAGCCATAAATGCATATATCAAAAAAGGAGAAAGAGGTAAAATCAAAGACCTAACTGCATACCTGGAGGATTTAGAAAAACAACAACAAACTAACCCCAAAGGAAGTAGAAAGAAAGAAATAACAATGATTAAAGCAGAACTAAATGAAATAGAAAATAAGAATGCACTAGAAAAAAAAAATAAAACAAAAAGCTGGTTCTTCGAGATCAATAAAATTGACAAACCGTTAACCAGACTAACAAAGGAAAAGATAGAGAAGATGCAAATACACAAAATAAGAAATGAGAAAGAGGATATCACCACTGACCCCATGGAAATAAAGAGCACCATAAGAGGATACCTTGAAAATTTTTATGCCAACAAGAATGGTAACTTAGAGGAAATGGAAAAATTCCTAGAAACTCACAGGCAGCCTACATTGATGAAAGGAGAAATTGATGAACTGAACAGACCAATTATAAGTAAAAAGATAGACTCAGTCATCAAAAACCTCCCAACTAAGAAGAGCGCAATACCAGACGGCCTCACGGGTGAATTCTACCAAACATTCCAGAAAGAACTAACACCAATCCTGCTTAAACTCTTCCAAAAAATAGAAATAGAAGGAACATTGCCTAACTCATTCTATGATGCCAACATTACCCTAATATCAAGGTCAAACAACGATGCCACAAGAAAAGAAAATTACAGACCAATCTCTCTAATGAACCTAGATGCGAAAATCCTCAACCAAATACTTGCTAATTGCATTCAACAACATATCAAACGTATTATACACCATGACCAAGTGAGTTTCATCCCAGGTATGCAAGCATGGTTCAACAAAAGAAAATCAATCAATGTAATACACAACATAAACAGATAGAAAGAAAAAAATCACATGATAATCTCTATAGACAAAGAAAAAACATTTGACAAAATACAGCACACGTTCCTGATAAAAACACTGCAAAAGATAGGAATAGAAGGAAACTTTCTGAACATGATAAAGGGTATATATGAAAAACCCACAGTTAACATCATATTCAATGGTGAAATACTAAAAGCTTTCCCTCTAAGATCGGGAACAAGGCAAGGATGCCCACTATCACTGCTCTTATTTAACATTGTGTTAGAAGTACTAGCTTGAGCACTGAGGCAAGAAAAAGATATAGAAGGCATCCAAATTGGAAAGGAAGAAGTTAAAATTTCACTATTTGCAGATGACATGGTCCTACACATAGAATGCCCTGAGAAATCTACAACAAAGCTTCTAGAACTTATAAATGAATTCAGTAAAGTTGCAGGCTATAAGATCAATGCTCAAAAATCAGTAGCATTTCTGTACACCAGAAATGAGCAATTTGAGGCAGAAATCAAGAAAAAATACCATTTACAACAGTAACTAAAAGAATCAAATACCTAGGAATAAATTTAACTAAAGATGTAATGACTCATATACAGAAACCTATACAACACTGCTAAAGGAAATCAAAGAAGACTTCAGTAAATTGAAGAATATTCCCTGTTCATGGATAGGAAGGCTAAGCATCATTAAGATGTATATCCTACCCAAACTAATCTACAAATTTAATGCAATCCCAATAAAAATCAAGACAGCATTTTTTAATGAATTAGAAAAAGTAACTATGAAATTTATTTGGAAGGGTAAGAAGCCCCAAATAGCCAAATACATATTAAAAAAGAAAAATGAAATTGGAGGTATCATACTACCTGATTTTAAATCATACTGCAAAGCTACAGAGGTCAAAACTACATGGTATTGGGACAAGGACAGACATACTGACCAATGGAACCAAATTGAGAGCTCTAATATAGATCCTTGCATATACAGTCATCTGATATTCAACAAGGCCACCAAGCCCACTCAACTGGAAGAGAATGGCCTCTTCAACAAATGGTGCTTGGAGAACTGGATATTCATATCCAAAAGAATGAGAAAGGAACACCGTCTCACACCTTATACAAAAATCAGCTCAAGATGGATCAAAGATCTGAATATAAGAGCCAAGACCATAAAGACTTTTGGAAGATAATGTAAGGAAGCATCTACAGGACCTTGTAATAGGAAATGGTTTCATGAACTTCACACCCAAAGCACAAGCAGTGAAAGAAAAAATAGATAACTGGGATCTCCTCAAAATTAAAAACTTTTGCACCTCAAAGGACGTTATCAAGAAGGTAAAAAGGCAGCTTACCCAATGGGAGAAAATATTTGGTAACCATATATCTGATAGGAGCCCAATATCCAGCATATATAAAGAAATCTTACACCTCAAAAATAAAGACAAACAAACCACATAAAAAAAATGGGCAAGCGCCCTGAAAAGACACTTCTCCAAGGAAGAAATACGAATAGCTAAAAAGCACATGAAAAGGTGCTCAACATCACTAGCTATTAGGGAAATAAAATCAAAACTACAACAAGATACCATCTTACACCCATAGACTGGTGACTATTAAAAAAACAGAGGACTATAAGTGTTGGAGAGGATGTGCAGGAATGGGAACCCTCATCAACTGCTGGTGGGAATGTAGAATGGTCCAGCCATTGTGGAGGACAGTTTTGCAGTTCCTCAAAAAACTAACTACAGAACTGCCATATGATCCAACAATTCCACTGCTAGGTATATACCCAGAAGAATTGAAAGCAAAGACACGAACAGATTTATGCACACCAATGTTCATAGTGGCATTATTCACTGTTGCCAAAAGTTGGAATCAACCCAAATGCCCATCAACAGACGAATGGATAAAAAAAATGTTTTACATACATACAATGGAATATTACTCTGCTGTTAAAATGAATACAGTGCTAACACATGGGATAACATGGATGAATCTTGAGGACCTTATGTTGAGTGAAGCAAGGCAAGCATTGAAGGATGAACAGTACATGACCTCATTGATATGAATTAAGCAAACTGAGCAGACTAAGAAAACTATTGTCTGGAAGATCAGTTTACAGGAAATAGAAAGGGAGAAGAAGGTTGTAAGCCATACGTCCATACGGACATAATCTATGGTAAGGTGAAAGTGTGTAGTTGTGTGTTGAAGGGATATGACAGTAGGGTAGTGATATGTTGGGGTTGGGTGGTACAGGTTTGACAACTGGGTAGATTGGGGAAGGTGGGTTAGAAGGTCCAGGGAACTGGGGGGAGGGTTGGGAGAGGGACCAGATGAACACTGGAGATTGCGGGTATGTGGTTGAATGTATAAAGTTGGGAATGCTCATATGGCAAAATGACAAGGAAGGGTTACTGGATTAGGGTGTTGGATGGCGGGGCATTAGGGACAGGGCGCACCTGGAGCAGGCTTCTAGGGAGTGTGTGAGTGATCATTTTGTCATAATGTGTTGTATCAGTGGGTAGAGTTCACATAATGAATGGGAAAGAGTTGGACTCCCATACTCAGGAGGACCAATTTGTTGACAAATAGAGAGGTGGGAGTCTCTCGAGAGCATGGGTGGTTCCTAATAGGGGAGGACAA
>JAQZBX010083649.1:0-13362 GCA_029593785.1 Cabassous unicinctus | reverse complement strand
ATTTTACAATTTATTGATATACAGTGAGTCATAATATCCTTTCTGTTTAGAATTTTCATTATTTATGATTGTGTCCTCATTTTAATTCCTTTCATTATTAACTTTAGCACTTTTTTTAAAAAAGTAAATTAACCTTACTAGAAGTTTATCTTATGGCTTTGGTGTTCTTCTCTATCATCTATTTGTTTTCTATTTCATTGATTTCTGCTCTTATCTTTTTCATTCCTTTTTTTCCCCCCATTTTTGGAATTATTCCGCTGATTTATCTGCAACATCTTTGCTTGGATGTTTTTTGTCTCATTAACTTTAAAGTTTTCTCCCCCCTCACCAGGCATTTAAGCCCTATGTTTTCTCTTCCTCTAAGTACAACTTCTAAGTTGAATCTTACAAGTTTTGATATAAGGCATTTTTCCCATTTTTAAGATAAATTAACAGGTATTGTTTTTAGAAGTTTTGAAGAGAAAGTACATAGAGTTCCATATAATCTCTCTTCCCTGCTCACAGTTTCCCCTATTATTACATTACTGTGATGCATTTGTCACAATTCATAAACCAAAATTGATACATTATTAGCAGTTATAGCTTGTAGTTTACATTAGGGATCACTCTGTATTGTACAGTTTTCTGGAATTTTAAAAATGCAAAATGTCATGTAGCCCCCATTACAGGATCGTGAAGAATTGATTTACTGTTTTAAAAATCCCCCATGCTCCACCTGGTCATCCCTTCTCCCACCCGCAAACTCCAGGAAATCACTGATCTTTTTCCTCTCTCTGTAATTTTAGCCTTTTCCAGAATGTCATATTGTTAGTTTATAGAATATGTAGCCTTTTCAGGTTTGCTTCTTTCACTTAGCAATACGCATTTAAGGTTCCTCCATGTTTTTAATGGCTTGATAGCTCATTTCATTCTATCGCTGTATAATAGTCCATCGTCAAGAATCACCAGTTTTATTCTTGCCCCTTACTGGATGGCACATTCATTTTTCATTTTACCTCTACATGTAGCACATAGCCTGTTAGGGTCTGAGCATTTTAGAGAGGCATACTCATCACCTGCAGCCTTAGAGTATGTCTCCTTTTGCTGCACACGGAGCAGCATTCAGAATGGAAGTTCAAGTTTTTCAGGGTTTGGGAGAAGACCTCAGGGCAACAGATGGCTTTTGTGCTTCCTTACTGTCACAGTTTTTTTTTGTTTGCTTGTTTGCTTTACAAAATAGCCACGGTTACTTCTTTCCCTGTATCCAGGCATCTTTGCAATGTGATTTCTTAGCTTCTTCCATCAAGCAGTGACATTACATGAAAAAACACTTATGATGTAAGATTAAGTAGAGAAGTGTTGAAAATATGGACAATATGTAGGTTTTATTATTACCTATAAAGTAAATAATAATCTGGAAGTATTTGAGTGGGGCTTTACTGTTGCACTGTAACTGGTGCTACAGGTCACAGCTCTATGCTTAAAGAGAATTTCCCATAATTGGAGTTAGACAGCTTGCCCTTAGGTTTATTCAAATATGGAAGTTTCTTGGGAGTATAACCTGTGCAATTTCACAGGGTCTTGCACTCAAAGGGGCCCCACAATTGATTTTGTAGCTCTGTTGTTGCTGTCTTGAGGATAAAAAGAAATAAATTAGCTATGAACTTGTGTTTTATAAGTGAAGTCTGATGGGACAATGGAGCATGCACATGAGCAGAGGAGCTCCATGCAGCATGCATGTCTACTGTTTCTTGCAAGCCCATTCTCAAATAGCGTTCAATATGCCCCAAGAGCACAGAAATCTGTATACCCGTGATGCATGGGAATTCAGGGAGACTCCATGTGAGAAAATGTCAAGTATGTTATGTTTACAACTGAGTATGGCAGAGGGGAGGAAGCAAGGGGTATGCTGGCAACCAGAGAGGTCATGTCTTCCTCTTGAACCAGAACTTGTTTTGAATGCAGAGAGAAGGCAATAGCATTCTGAGAAACTTGAATGACCAAAGAACCTGTGCTGTCCTTTCTTACACCTGTCACATCTCTGCTTGGCCACCAGTTATGCTGAAAATTATGACATAGAAAGGAAGAGAAAGAATTGGCAACCCATAATTCCTTTCCTTTTCAGTCCTTCAGAAGGTAGAGAGAGTTGATGGAACATGTATAAATCAGGAATTGAAATAAAAACAGCATTGTGCAGCATTTCCACTGTTCTGGTAAGAATGAAATGCATATGCTTTTCATATGCATGTCCTATCTATAAAATAAAAATTGGATAAATTTGGCGATTTCACAATACAGGTAAAATTCTCTTATATCTATGCATTTAAAACTGCCATTGTGCAATATAAGGATGAATGGTCAAATTTATGCAAATAATTTAAATTTTAATTTCTCTTTCCTTAGAACAACATTAAATTGCAATTAAAAACATCAAGGTAAGTTGAGAAGAAGACAATGGTATAAAGGAAAGAATTTTTATTTTAATACTGTTAATGGCATTTCACCCCCTGATTTTATAATGAGGGACCCTCCATTTTCATTTTGCACTGTGACCTGAAAGTTATGTAGCTAGTCCTGGGTCGCAGAATAGGCTTTGCTACTATCTCTAGACTACATCAGAAAGCTGGGGAAGAGAGATGACGGGCACAGTCATTTACCTTCCTGACATAAATAAATTCATGGTTATATGGCCCAGTCTCTTGACATGACTAGTAAATATATTGAAAAATTGTGCATGAATTTGCATGCAAATTAGAGTATAAAAATTAAATTGTATAAAAATAAAATTATAAAGGCTTCAGGTGATGTTATTTTTCACCTGGGAAAGTTCCTCCTTTTCTCTGCTTGGCAGATAGTATGTGGGGATTAATACAATTAAGAACCAAACTGAAACGAGTCTAGGTTCTAATTGTTTAAAACTCCTTCTCTATCTGTTTTCTTCTGTTTCCTAAAGTGAGGTCATTAAAGGTATCAGGTATCAGGTGGGTATCACTGGGTTTGTACCCAGGTGATTCTTTGCACCCTCAGTACTGAGAAGAAATGGAAACTGTGCTCTGTTTTCACAGCTTTGGCTTAGCTGCAGAGGCTCCTGCCAGAAGAGGCTTCAGATTTGGCAAATATCTTGAGGGGAAAATTGGCCATTTGTTCAGGGTCCTTATGTTTTTAATTTTGCCGCTCCAGTTTGTATGACTAATGAAAAGTCTGCTGAGTCTCTGTGTCTGAAAGGGGGCTTCCTGCTGGAGCCAAGCACAGATTCTTAGCCGCTTTCACATGGACAGAATCACCTGCAGGAGAGCATAATTCATGGAAGTGTAATTTTGTCACCAGCCTTCCTGCCCCAGTGTCTGTGTGTGCACATGCATGTGTGTGTGCCTATATTTATTCACATACATATGAATTACATATGAATCTTGTTCGTTGAGGCATGGTTTACATACAGGAAAATTCAGCCCCTTTAGGGTAGAGTTTGAAGATTTTGACCAAGATATAAAGTCATATAACCACCACCACAAAAAAACAAGGTATAGAATATTTCCAATATCCCAAGTCCCTATTGTGCACCACTGTAGTAAATAGCCTCACTCAACTCAGCATCTGGCAACTACTGATCTGATTTGTTTCCCAATAGTTTTACCATTCCAGAATGTAATGTAAGTATAATAATACAGTGTTGATTTCAGTATTTAGCTTCTTTCACTTAGCATAATGATTTTTAGATTTACCCACTTGTTACATATATTAATAGTGTGTTATTTTTTTAAATTGCCATGTACCATTCCATTGTACGGCTATACAGCAATTTCCTTATCTATCTGCCACTTCATTGGTACATGATTACCATTTTATGATGTTTATAAGGAAAAGGTCTTACTTATATTCATGTACAAGGTATTTGAGTGGGTCTGTGGATTCATTTCTCTTCGATAAACACCGTGGTGGATTTGCTTGGTCATGTGATATGTTCAACATTACAAGAAACTGTCAAACTGTTTTCCCTAGTGACAGTGCGCTTTTGAATTCTGATGAGCAAAGTACACATATTTCAGTTGCTCCATGTCCTTGCCTATATTTATCCTTGTTAGATTAATAAATTTCCATAATTCTGATTGATATATAGTGGTATCTCATTGTGGTTTTCCTTAATGACTAACGATATTGAGAATCTTTACATATGCTCATTTGCCATCTGTATTTCTACTTTGGTGAAGGATCTGCTCAACTCTTCTGTCCTCCATATTAGGTGGCTTCTTATTTTATTTTTGAGCTGAAAAAGTTCCTTATATATTCTGTATACAGTACTTTATCAATGATATGTTTGCAATTTTTTTTCTTCTTGCCTATGGCTTGTATTTCCATTTTGTTAACAGCATCTTCTGAGAAGCAGAAGTTTGTAATTTTGATGAAGTCCTATTTATGTATTTTTTATACTTTGTACTTATTCTGTCCAATCCCAAATTTTTTTGCCTAATTCAATGTTGCAAAACTTTTACCCTATGTTTTTTCTAGAAGTTTTATAATTTAGTTTTAATTGTTAGGTCAGGTTACTTTTTGCATGTGATAAGATGTAGTTCCAGGTTCCTTGTTATTAATTTTGGAACAATTATGCAATTATTTCAGCACTATTTGTCAAAAAAAGTCTACCTTTGCTACACTTAATTATGTTGGCACTTTTATCTAGACTTGATTGACCATATATATGTGGGTTTATTTCTATGTTCTATTCTGTATCTTTGATCTATATGTCTATCCTTATTCGAATACCACAGTATAGCATTATAAATAGTTCCTGATAACTAGTAATGTGAGTTCTCCAACTTTACTCTTCATTTACAAAATAAGTTTTAACATTTTAGGTCTACTATTGACCACATAAATTTTAGAATTAGCTTATCAATTTCTGCAAAACCTGCTGTGATTTTGATTGGCAGTGTATTGTCTCTGTAGATCAACATTGGGGGGATTGGCTTCTTAACAATAAAAGTCCTCTGATCCAGTGGTCCTCCCCATTTATTTAGTTCATCTCTAGTTCAACTCTTATCCAATTCTTGCACATGTCTTGAGATTTATTGCTAAATATTTTAACTTTTTTAATGTTATAAATGATAACTTAAAAATCTTAATTTCTATTTGTTAATTGCTATTACAAGAAATACAATTGATTTCTCTATATTGACCTCATGTCTTGCAAATTTGCTAAACTCACTACTTCTGGTAGGTCTTTGTAGATTCTTTGGGATTTTCTTAATAGAAATTTATGTTATCTTCAAATGAAAAATAGCTTTTCCTTCTTTTCAAAGCTCTATGCCTTTTATTTATTTCTTTTACTGGCATTATTGCACCGGGTAGAACCTCAACTAAAGTATTGAGTAGAGGTGGTGACAGCAGAGGTTCTTGATTTGTTATGGTTCTTAGTGGGAAAATATTTATTCTTTCAATGTTAAGAATGATGTCAGCTATAGATGTTTTGTAGATACCCTTCATAAGGTTGAGGATATTTCCTTCTTGAGTTTCCTTTGCTGAGTTTTTTTTTTTCTTTTATCATGGATGGATGTTGAAATGTATAAAATGAAATTTTTCTATTATCATATGATTTTTTTTCATTTTTAGTCTGTTGATATAGTGAAGTACTTTGATTTTTTAAAAATTTTAAGCCAATCTTAAACTCCACTGGGTTATATAATGCATTACCCTTTTATATATTCCTTGATTCAATCTAATATTATTTTGTGATTGATTTATATATCTGTGCTCCTGTGAGATATTGGTCTGTAGTTTTATTTTCTTGTAATGCCTATGTCTTGTTTCTATATCGGGGAAATGCTGGTCTCATAAAGTAGTTTGGAAAGTGTTCCTTTCCCTTCTATTCTGGGGAATAAGTTCAGTATAATTGGCATTATTTCTCCCTTAAATGTTTCTTAGAATTAACTGGTGAAGTCATGGCCATGGAGTTTTCTTTGTGGAAAAGTTTGAAATTATGAGTTTAATTTCTTTAATAGATATCATGCTATTTGGAAACCTATTCTTTCTTGGATAATTATATATTTCAAGTCTATCTCAGTTATCAAATTTATTGGTATAAAATTGTTCACGACACTCCCTTATTATTATTTTAATGTCAATAGTATCCCTTTCATTCTTTTCTCTGTTCTACTATCTGTGCAATTTCAGATGTCCTATCTTCTATGTCTCTAATTCTTTCCTCTGCCTGTTCAAATCTGCTGTTATGTGCTTCTAGTGTATTTTTAATTTCTTTCATTGTGTCTTTCATCACTGTAAGATCTGTTATCTTTTTATGTATGCTTAAAAATTCTTCTGTATTTTCCCCCAGTGTCTTCTTGATATCCTTTATCTCTTCCTTCATTTCATTGAGTTGATTAAGGATATTTGTTTGGACATCCTTGATTAGTTATTCCACATTGGGTGTCTACTCCTGCTTTTTACTTTGTACATTAGACTGGGTCATGACTTATTGTTTCTTAGCATGGCTTGTAATTTTTTGTTGATATCTAGGCATCTGTTTATCTTGGTGGGTTTATTCAGTTGGTTAGTTTCTCTTTCTAGTCTAGGGTAATATTTTTGTTTGGTTTTGTGTTAAGAGTCCTCTTTATCACTTGGTTCCACTTATTTTATATCCTTTTCACAGTTTCTAGAGGAAGATTGCAGCCTGCCCTTCCCTTCTCCGCCATCTTGTATCCTCCTTTTAATTGTAGATATGGGTATGTTATATCTTTTCTCTTGCTTATTCTGGCTAGATGTTTATCAATTTTACTGACCTTCAGAAATAATAGGCATTTGGTTTCATTGATTTTTTTCTATCAGCATGTTTCCAATTTCATTGATCTCTGCTTTCACTCTATTATTTCCATATATTTGCTTGTTTTGAATTAATTTTCTGCTTTTCCTACTTTTTTAAGATTAACTCTTAGGTGATTGCTTTGAGACCTTTTATGTTTTTCACTGCAAACATATAGTGCTATACATTTCTCTCCAAACATTTCTTTAGCTGCTTCCCATGAGTTATGTGCTATATTTCAGTTTCCTGCAATTTATCACATTTTATAATTTCTCTTATAGTTTATTCTGTTACTCATTTGTCATTTATAAGAGTGTTGTTTAACTTGTGAATATTTGAGGATTTTCTGGCTATCTTTCAGTTAATGATCTTTCTGTTATCTACTTTATTTCTAGGATAAACTAATTGTGATTTGGGTGTCATGGTCAGAAAACGTACTTTCTATCACTTCTATTAATTTATATTTTTAAGTTTGTTTTGTTTTCCAGAATAAAGCATCTTGGTGATTTTTCCACGTGCTTGAAAACAAAGTTTATTATGCAGTCTTTGGAGAAATATTTTCTGTATGTCAGATAGATCAATTTGTTTTATAGTGTTCTTCCAGATGTATCTACTGCTACAGACTTTTTCCTACATATTTTTTAAATTTTTATTTTTTTTATGGTTTAAGGGCACTTAGATTATACAAATATCAATAAAAAATATAGGGGATTCCCATATGCCCTGCTCCCCACATCTCCCACATTTTCCCACATTAACAGCATCCTTCATTAGTGAGGTACATTCATTGCAATTTATGAACACATTTTCGAGCATTGCCACTAAGCATGGGTTAAGGTTTCCATTGTAGTTTACACTCTCTCACACACAATTCTGTAGGTTATGGCAAGATTTATAATAGCTTTTATCTGTTACTTCCTTGTCATACAGGACAATCCCCAAGTCCCAAAAATGCCCCACCATATTACACCTGTTTTCCTTCTCCCTGCCCTAAGAACCTCCAGTGGCCACTTCCTCCACATTAATGATATAGTTTCTTCAATTGCTAGAATCACAATATGTCTATAGTAGAATACCAGTAAGTCTACTTTAGTCCATATTTCATTCCTCAATCCTGAGGATTCTGGGATGGTGTTGTTCACTCCAACTCTAATTGAGAGGGGGTTTCAGTCCCATCTGGCCAATGGATGGGACTCTCTTCCTTGCAGTTGTAGACTCTCTCGGGTCCTTGGTGTGGTAGTTGTCCATAGTCAACTCCATGTTATTTGTCCTGGGTGAGACCAATGAACTGGAGAGTAGGTGTTCGAACTCCAATGAGTTTCACAGCCTGGCTGACACATGGGCAGCCCAAAGATTTAATTCTCTTGGGCATACACCAACCAACTAATTATAGGTTCAAATAGAAGAGGTAGAAGAGCCATGTGTAGGGAAACCATAACTGAATCCAACTCTGTCACTCTGGGGAGCAGATATTCCAAAGTAGGGCCCACTGGCAGGGCACCAAACTCCTGAGATATCTGTCCTGACTATAGTGTCTGGATGTCTCTGGTGCTGTCAGGAGCCCTGCTGTTTCTGGAAGTATCTACTTTGGCAGTCAAAGAGATCCTACTAAGGTGTGCATAACCATAACCTCTGGAATGACCTCCCAATTCACTTTGAAGTCTCCTAGTGATATAAACACATTTGCCTTCATGTTTTCTCCCTTTTGGTCAAGGCTTTTTTCCAGCTGCATTGCTAGTTGGTGATTGGTAGCAATCCCTCCGTGCCAGTGAAGCTTATCCCTGGGAGTCATGTCCTATGCTGGGGTGAAGATAAGGTATTTATATATTGAGTTCAGCTTAGAGAGAGTCATAATTTATAACAAGGAGACTCCCAGGAGGCAACTCTTAGGCACCCTATAATATTAAGCTAAGTTTCAATTTCAAGAGTAACGGTTCATATGCACAGTCATCAATATCAAGGGCCCATCAGTTAACTATCCTCCTTCGCTAGTCATTGCCCCTGTACTAGGGGGATTCTTGCTGAAATCTATTAGAGAATGTGGCAAAGCTCCCCAGCATGGGAATTTGATAGTCCTTCAGTTATTGTGTGAATCTCCACCCACCGTGACAATCCCCCATGAATATTTGAACACATTTATATGCCTTATATGTATGCCCAGGTGAGCTTCCTCCCATATATTTCCTGTCACTGACACTCTGCACCAATGATCCTCCCCTGCCACAGTTGTAACCCTTCTGTGTTCAGAAACTTCTTCAAAAATGTTGCCAATAAAATAGCCAAATATGATTCATAAGAAAATGATTAATGATAGTTTCAAAAATAAGAATTAAAATACAAAAAAAATTTAAAATTAAAATACGAGACAATAAAAATAATGAAAAAATATTTTTAAAAATTTTTTTGACATTTTCCCTATCATCACTGTAAGATCTGTTGTCTTATATGTATAGTGATATTGTCTTCTGGTAATTCCCCCAGTGTCTTACTTTTTTTTCTTTTTTCCTCAAAGAAGTTTTAGGTTACAGAAAAGTCACATGTTGCCATGTAGCAAGGCAAGATGGCAGCCAATCTCTGCTGAGGACTTTGCCTTCCCCTCAAGACTCAGCCTTGAGCTGCTCTCCTCTGTGGGCCCAGTCCCTCAGGAGCCTCTTTCCATGCCTCTTGCTCTGCTGACTCCAAACTCATGGACCTGTTTCAGCCTCCAAGGGCTTCTCTGTCTTCCTTCAATCCTCTCTCTCAAATGGCAGGGTCAAAATGGTGGCTCTCTTTTTCTCTGTGTCTCTCTGTGTGGTCTCAGTTTAAATAAGACCCAGCAAGAGGGCAGAGACCCAACCTGAGTCACACTTCACTGAGTCTAATCAAAAGAAATCTAATCGAGTGATTTAATCAAGGTCACATAACTGACTCTCATGCAGTCAAAGGGTCTCACACCCACAAGAATGGTGTTTTAGTTTGCCAAAGGGGTGCCTATGCAAATTACCAGAAATGTATTGGCTTTTACAAAGGACATTTTTGGAGGGTAAAAGCTTACTGTTCCAAGGCAGTGAAAAATCCAAATCAAAACACCATAAGAGGTGTTTTCTCACCAAAGTCAGCTACTGTTGATTCTATTGTCTGGGCACATGGCAAAGCAAAGTGGCTGCTCGTCTCTACCAAGGTCTCCACTTTCTGCAGCTGTAGGAAAACATGGCATAAGGCTTGTCTCTTTCTGGGCTTTCTCTCTATTTCTGGGTGTCAGCTTCTTGAGCTTCTTGGGGAATGACCTCTTTGTAGATCAACTGTGGGTGAAACCTCTCTCACATGGCAGCTTCAAACATGGCAGCTCTCTCTTCCTCTGTCTGTCTCTCTGTATCTCTGTTTGTCAGACCCAGCAAAGGGGCAGAGACTCAATCAGAGTCACACTGAACTGATGTAGTCCAATCAGAAGCCCTAAATTGATCTTATCAAGTAATCTAATCAAAGGCCTCTCAACTGAATTTAATGCAATCAAAGGGTTTCACACCCAGAGGAATAGATCTGTTAACAAACAATCTTTAACTTTTTGGAATTCTTAAAATAATCTCAAACTGCCACAAATGGATTAGTTCAAAAACGTAATCTTTTCTGGGATTCACAAAAGAACTTCAAATTGTCACAGCATATATCAGAACATCATTCCTTTTTATGGCTGAATAATATTGCATTGTGTGTATATACCACATTTTGACTATCCATTCATCTGTTGATGGACAAATGGGTGGGTTGCTTCTACCTTTTGGCTATTGAAGTCATACTGCTGTGAATATTGGTTTACAAATATCTGTTCAAGTCCCTGCACTCAATTCTTTTGGCTATATACCAAGAAATGGGATTACTGGCTCAAATGGTAATTCTACATTTAATTTTCTGAGAAACTGCCAAACTAATTTCCTCAGTGGCTCCACCATTTTACAATCCCACCAACCATACATAAGGGCTCCAGATTGTCCACAGTGTCACCAACACTTGCTGTTTTCAGTTTGTGTGAGTGTATGTATTTTTAATGATAGCACTCCTAGTGAGTGTAAAATGGTAGGTATTTCATTGTGGTTTTGATTTGCATATCCCTGATGACCAATGATGTTAAGCATATTTTCATGTGTTTATTGGCCATTTGTATATCTTCTTTGGAGAAATGTCTTTTCAAGTCCTTAATTGGATTGTCTTTTCATTGCTGAGTTGTAGTAGTTCTATAAGTATTTTGGATATTAAGCTCTTATCAGATATATGATTAGTAATTATTTTCTCCCACTCTGTGGGTCATCTTTTCACTTTCTTGATACTGTCCTTTGACATATGAAAGTTTTTAATATTGATGAAATCAACTTATCTATTTTTTCTTTTGTTGCTTGTGCTTTTGAGGTCAGAGCTTAAAAATCACTGCTGAATCCAAGGTCATAAATGTTTTCCCCTGTGTTTTCTTCTAAGAATTTTATGGTTTACCTCTTAAGTTTAGGTCTTGGAACACTTTAGAGTTAATTTTGGTAGCTGGTGTGTGGTAGGGGTCCAACTTCATTCCTTTTGCATGTGAACATCTAGTTTTCCCAGCAACATTTGTTGAAGAGACTGTCTTTCCCCAATTAATGTACTTGGCACCCTTGTCAAAAATGAGTGGGCCATAGATATATGGGTATATTTCTCAGCTGTTAATTTTACTTCATTGATCTATATGCCTATTTTTAAATAGGTTTTTTTTTTTTTTGCCCTTTTATTATTGAGTTGTGAGAATCACTTATATATGTTGGATACAAGTCTCTCCTCAGAGATATGATTTGCAAATATTTTCTCCCATGCTGTGGGTTGTCTTTCACTTTATTGAAAATGTCATTGGCACAAAAATTTATATCTTTGATAATATTGAATTTATCTAATTTATTCTTTTGTTGCTTGTGCTTTTGGTGTCATATCTAGGAACCTGTTGTCAAATCCAAAATCATGAAGATTTAGTCCTATATTTACTTTAGTTTGAACCTCCAGCTTTATTTATTTTCATAATTGTTTAGGCTATTCTAATTTCTTTGCATTTCAATATGAAATTTAAAATCATTTGCTGATACCTACAAAAAAAGAGTTTGATGGGATTTTGATTAAGATTGTGTTAATTCATTGATAATTATGGAAAATTGACATCTTAAAATTAGTTTGCCTTCTATTTCATAAACATGACATATCTCTATTTATTTAGCTCTTTGGTTTCTTTCATCAGTGTTTTGGAATATTCAGCATACAGATCTTGACAATATTTTGCTAGATTTATATGTAAGAAATTCTTCACCATTTTTTTGATGCTATTGTACAGACCTTATTTTAAAAATTTGAAATTCCAGTTGTTCCTTGCTGGCTGCTATATAGGACCTCTATTGACTTTTTAAATTTTGATACCGTATTTGTGGACTTACTGAACTCAATAATTAGTTCTAGGAGCTTTTCTACCTAAGCAATCAAGTCATCTGCAAATAAAGACAATTTATTTTTTCATTTACAATCCATATGCTTTTTATTTAAATTTCTCTCTTTATTGCATTACCTAGGATTTACAGTACAGTGTTGAATTTGAGTGATAGGAGAGTACATTCTTGCATTGTTTCCAGTCTTGGGGGGAAGCATTCATTTACTCATATCTAAATATGATGCTAACTGTAGGTTTTTCTAGACGCATTTTATAAGGTTAAGAAATTTCTCATCTACTCCTATTTGCTGAGGGTTTTTATCATGAATGGATGTTCAGTTTTGTTGAATGATTTTTCTGCATTTGTTGAGGTGATCATATGGATTTTCTTATTTATTCTATTATGCTGAATTGCATTGATTTTTTTAATGTTGAAATATCCTTGCATTACTTGATTGTGATGTACTATCATTTTTTAAATAAGTCATTTTTTTATACATAGGGTTCAATTCATCAAAAGTGTACAATCAATGGTATTTTGTATAATCACATACTTGTACATTCATCACTTCAATCATTTTTAGAGCATTTTCATTATTTTAATAATAATAATAAACAAAAAGACAAACACACAAGAAAATTCTTCACTTCTCAATCTCTCTATGCTTCCATTGCCATACATAGTTTTTATTTCTGGCTATTCTTGCACATTTATTTTTAAGTTATTTTATTGAGTTTTATTCACATACCATATGATCCAAACAAAATGTATAATCAGTGGCTTTTAGTATAATCACAATGTTGAACAGTCATCACCACAAAAGATTTTAGAACAATTTCAATACTCCAAAAAGAAAAACCCCACACCCCTTAGCAATCACCTCTCAGTCCCTTTATCCTTCCCCAACCTTACATAACCATTAATATTCTATTTTCTAGTGACCCATATTCAAATTATTAACTCCATAAAATTACACAATATATTTCGTTCATAGTAGTGCAATCATACAGTATTTATCCTTTTGTGTCTGGCTTGCTTCACTCAACTAGGGTTGGCCTAGGGAGCTGAAAGCATCCTGAGGTGAGAAGCGGAGCCAGGTAGGGATGAATTAGCAGTTTGTTCATCACTGCTACTTTGTGATGCATTCAGTAAATTTCTCAGACAGTAAAATCCAAAGCA
>JAQZBX010083648.1:0-13362 GCA_029593785.1 Cabassous unicinctus | reverse complement strand
CAGGCTTCTGAATATGTTGGTGTATTTACTCTGATGGTTAATTTCTCTCTCTTGACTTTTTTTCTTTCCCCACAGCTCTTCTTTGATATTTGGTTCAACTTATACTCAGTCTTTAAAATTGCCCTGCTTAAGTTTTCAAAATCAGGCCAGGGACTCACTAGTGGAGCGCAGATTTTCTCCCAGGGGTTGGAGACAGCACCAACTGTTTTTGTCCATGCAGTTTCCAGACCGGCCAGCAGATGGCGCTAGTCAGCGCCCCTTTCCATGGAGATGTTTCAGTCTCAGCTTTCCTGTGTTCCTGTGTTGAATCTCCAGATTAGAGATTCAAAGAGGGCACTGCTGGAGGAATGCACTGAAGAAAAGCACCCCAACCTCCCCTCCCTTTTCCCTTGAAACAGCTGACAGGGAGGAAGGTGTCTGCTCCCCTCTCAGCTACAGTGAGACAGGGGTTGTACCCCAGCTTAATATATTGGGGGTGGGGGAGGGGAGCCCTCCCTGGCTCCCATGGGGCCTTGGTAACTCACGTTTGTCTTTTCGGCTTTTCATCTCTCTGTCCCTCACTCTCCAGGGAGTTTTGTAGCACTGTCCTGGTCTGCTGACGCCCAAACCAGGTCCCTCGGACAGCTTTGGCTCTTTCTCTGTAGTTTCGGTGAGAGCATTCAGCTCTGCCTGTAAGTCCATCGCCATCTTCCCATAATCCTCTAAAGAAGCTTTAGATTACATAAATGTTACATAAAAAATATGGAGGATTCCCATATGCCCCACCCCCTCTCCCTCCCACACTTTCCCACAGTAACAACATCTTTCATTTGTGTGGTACATTTGTTACAATTGATGAACACGTATTGAAGGATTGCTACTAACCTGTGGACTATAGTCTATAGTTTACACTCTGCCCGGCACAATTTTGTAGGTTATGACAAAATGTGTAATGGCCTGTATCCGTCATTGCAATGTCCTGCAGGACAATTCCAATGTCCTGGAAATACCCCCATGTTAACAACTATTCTTCCCTCTCCCTCTATTTGGGAGTGTCTTAATCTCTTTTGTTTGAAGACAGGTTTGCTGGATATAGAATTCTTGGTTGACACGTTTTTCTTTGCTTTCAGTGCTTTAAATATGTCTTCCTACTGCCTTCTTGCCTCCATGATTTCTGTTGAGAAATTGGCACTTCAACTTATTGAAGGTCCTTTGTATGTGACCTGTTGCTTATCTCTTTTGGCTTTCAGAATTCTTTTTATCTTTGGCATTTGACAGTTTGATTATAACCAGATATGGTGAGGATCTATTTGTGTTCATTCTGTTTTAGTTCATTAAGCATCTTGGATGTGTATATTCATTTTTTGTGTTAAATTGGGGAAGTTTTCAGTCATTATTTCTTTGAATATTCTCTCCGCTCCTTTCTCTCTTTCTCCTGCTGGGACTCCCATATTGTGTATATTTTTATGCTTGATAGTGTCCCCTAGGTTCCTCAGCCCCTGCTCACTTCATTCTTTCCTCTTTCTGCTCAGATTGGATGATTTTAATAATCTTATCTTCAAATTCACTGTTTTTCTGCTAGCCAATCTACTGTTGAGCCCCTCTAGGGTATTTTCATTTTCAGTTACTATGGCATTCAGCTCTGTTTGGTTTCTTTTCATAATTTCTCTTTGTATTCATCTATCATTTTCCTGATTTCCTTTAGTTCTTTGTCCATATTTTCCTTTAGGTTTTTGAGCAAATCTAGTGCCATTTTAAAAAAGTCTTTGTCTGGAATGTCCCAGACCTGATCCTCCTCATCAATGGATGGTTTCTAATACTTAGTCTTCTCCTCTGCCTACACTGTCACTTCCTGTTTCTTTGTATGTTTTGTAACTTTTGCTGAGACATGGCCATTTTGATATTTTAATGTGTTGTCTCGAATTTAGACTCTGAGCCCTCTGTTCCTTAAGCTTGTATCCAGCTGGTAGATGACAGAGCTTTTCTTGAATTCCAGGAGTAAAATAAAATAAAATAAAAATCTTCCTCAGTCTTTGCAGATCGACCTGTGCAAGTGCTCTCCTTCAGAACCTATCCATACAAGGAATTTAGAGAAGAGCTCCAGGCCAAAATGTAGGAACCTCCCTTGTCCTTTCTGTGCATGTGTCTTGTCTTGGCATGCATGTGTGGCCCTGGGAATTCCCCCATTTACATGGTCCAATGTCCCTTTTTCCTGGGCACTGCACTGTGTGTCCTACACATCACCTGCCCCAGGCACCCGTTTGAGCGCTGTTCCACCATGTTCTGTAGGAGAGTTTGGTGAGCCGCCTCCTACACGCAGGGCAGGTTCTGGGGTGGCAAGTACCTTGGGTCACCACCAGACAGATTGGGCCAGACATCTATGCCCCCAGAATGTGCACAAGGGTTACCCTGCTCTCTCTCTGGAACTGAACCAGCTCCATGCTGGGAGCATGGGCTGGGTCCATGCTGAGCTGGTGAGGGGTGGCGGAGAGGCTAGCCAGGATGCCCAGGTATCCTATGACTTTTAAGTTGCCTTTTTTTAAATTTTTTATTCGGTGCCCACCCTGTTTCTGCAGCCCTTCAAGTGTTTTCTGAAGCCTTGAGAAAGCTGTTTCTGTCAGTTCTTGCTGTTTGTTCAAAGCTCCTTTGGGGAACGGAGCCCTAAAGCCCTTCACTGCTATTCTGATCAGGGCTCGGGCTCCATTTTTAAGCAAACAGCTGTATTTAATTGAAGTGTTCATTTAACAGGAATACTCTTCCTCACTGTTTTTTCTTTGCTAACTTCAGCAGCTATTTTCATTCCCCTGGAGAAGGAATACACAGAATGAGAGTTTGTTAAAGCTTCCCTATTTGGGTATCTCCCCACAGATGGGATTCTCCTTTTTCTGTTTTACCCAAGCAGGCGGACACATTGAGATGGTCGGCTTTCAAGTCATCAAGTCTGCATAATTTCTTTCTATCAACATTTTTGGGCAATTTCTCTTGTCCTTCTCAACCGTACCCCTCCCCAGTCCCAACAGCTCCAAAATCCACAGCCAGCTGGTCTTCAGCAAAATCATAGCCTCCATCTAGCTCTCTCTCCTCTGAGGTTTATGATAAAGGAGAAGGGAGTCTGTCGTCTTCTTGGTATGTACACTTAGGGTACTTGCCCTAGCTTTGTCCCCAAGAAAAGGAAAAAGCATCTATATTTTAAAAGTTATAAAAACAACAACAACAATGGTACATATATGTGTCACATTCAAAATCATAGCTCATATATTATTCTGGAAGGATATACAGCAAACAAATTAATCATAAGAAAATAGAAATTGAGAAGTTCATGCTCATCATAATGAATGCCTAAATTATATTAGCAATAGGCGATCAGATGACTCAGTATTTTGTTTTGGTTTTAAATCTAGCTGAACTGTTAGCTGAAATGCCAGTCTTGCCGAAACACATCCTATATTTGAAATAGGAAAGGTGTTGAATAGATTAGAATCACATCATCTTTCCTTTTCCCATTATCTGTCCTTTTCCATTTCCCAGAGGAAGGAAAAAAACAACAACAAAAAATGGTTAAACCAAATTAAACTCTTACTGTCACACTTAAACACTAATCCTCACACTAAGGTAGACACACGTTAAAATTCAAAATTGCATCTCAGTAGCCCTTTAGGACAAATTAATTATTCATCCTAAAAAAAAGGCACCAGGTGTCATGTCCCACATATCAATTTACATTTATTGAGTGCCTGCCAACCGGGTGATGAGTGCTGGGTGATAGATAGGTATGAGTTCTGGGGACACAAAGGTGAGTGCCTTTCAGAAGCTTGGTGTCCAGTGGAGGAGTTAGTGCAGCGGGGTAATTTCTGGGATGGCAGAACCAGGGGCTTGCTGTCTGTAAATGTCCCCCAGAGCCCGAGATGCTGCTGCCCCAACTTCCTCAGCTCCTCTGCAGCCACTTTTGCTGAGGACAACACGGTCCACTTAAGAGCTCTGCTACTAACAAAGGAAATGTTTGGCACAATCAAATTTGCAGAAAACAGCTGACTCTCAAAGGGCTTTACTTGTCCACGGATGCTTTACCTTGTTGGCAGCAACTTGCCGCACCTTTCTCAAAACCGAATTGAGAAAAGCTGTACCCAAATTGCTTTATCTGTTCAGCCCATCCTGCTGGCAGAAGCTTCCTGATCCTCAAAATGGAGGTAGGGCTGCGAGGCCCACAACTAGTCCTGGTCCCTCGAGGCCAGTATTTCTCCCTAAAACTGCTCCGCTGCTTTGCTGCCCTTCCCAAGTCTTGTGGCCTCTGGGATTCTGACTCATGAGTAGAGTCTGTCCTTTCCGTGTCTTATATTTCGACAGCTGACTGCAAGCCAGCATTACCTGTGGCTCCAGTCTCCGGGAGCCATCTGACCTTCTCACAGGATGACTATAGGGTGTGAGAGAAAAGTGTTGAACTCAAGGCCACATATTTCTGCTACCTATTCCCAGTGATATTTCCAGTTGAGTCCCCAGGCCAGAAAAAAACAGTCCCTTATGGGTTTTTTGTTTTGTTTTGTTTTGTTAACAGTTCTATGGTTTTTTTTTTTAAAAAAAGTTTTATTCTGATAACAGAATAAAACTACTTTTAGTAGTTTTAACTACTTTCAAGTGGACAATTCAGTGGTGTTAATTACATTTACAATGTCGTGCTACCATCATCACCATCCATCACCAAAACTCTTCCATCACCCCAAACAGAAACTCTGTACCAATGAAGCATTAACTTCCCACTCTCTACCCCCTCCCTGGCCCCAGGTAATCTGTATTCTAATTTCTGACTATGAGTTTTCATATTTTAATTATTTTATATAAATGAGATTATATAATATATATAGTATCCTTTTGTACCTGGCTTATTTCATTCAACATAATGTCATCAGGGTTCATCCATGTTGTCACGTGTCAGAACTGGGTTCCTTTTTACAGATGAGTGAATGAAATTCCATTGTATGTATAGACCACATTTTGTTTATCCATTCTTCCATCGTTGATGGACATTTGGGTTGCTTCCACCTTTTGGCAATTGTGAATAATACTACTATAAACATTGGTGTGCAAATACCCATTCGAATCCCTGCTTTCAATCTTTTGCCATTCCTTACTTTTAAAAATTATTTTTATTATTATTTTTTAACCAACCGTCACTGAAACACTGTGTTGGCCAAAGTCCCCAGCTGGCTTTAAGGATGGCTGGCCAGGTGGCTGCTGCTCAGTGGTGGTAGAGGTGGCTTCAGGAGTTTCCTGGTGGAACCTCTGCCCTTCTCAAGGAGGTAGAATAAACCTGGGGAGATTCATGAAACCTTAGTCTTGTCACTGGCAGAGAGGACAAGCTCTCTGCTTTTCATAATTTGCCAAGGAAATCACCATACGCTGCATCCAAACCACTATGCAATCCACTCCTCAGTAGCAGGGGTGTCCAGGCATGCCAGGGGTTATCAAAGTGGTAGAAACCAGGTTGGTGCAATGTATTACAAGGTTATTAGTCACTGACTGTTGAAAAGAAAACTGACTGAAGAAAATTGAGCCACTCAATTTAGCTAGGCCCAAGGTACATGGCTGAATGATAATTACATAACCTACACAAAATTATATACAGCATGGGAACAGATGTAGCTCAAGTGGTTGAGCAGCTGCTTCCCATGTACCAAGTCCTGGGTTTGATCCCCGGTACCTCCTAAAAACAAAACAAAACAAAACAAAAAAACGACTCTCACTTGGGAGTGGATGTAGCTCAAGTGGTTGAGCGCCTGCTTCCCATATTAAAATGTATATCTATATATAACAAATAACATTTATGTAAACAAATGCACATATATGCATATGTATTTATATATCATTTTAAAAATTAAAAAAATTAAAAAAAAAGGAAACATATCTTCATTCAATGAAGACTATGAATACTAAAACTATATACTATGACCAGTTAAGCAAAGAGGGATGGGAAACTAGATACAAAGATATGGAAGGATGAAGTATCAGTGGGTGTGAGATAGAAAGGCAAGCACAGGAGAAGGGAAACTGACGAAATGAAAAAGAAGATGGAAAGCCTAGGAGGTTCCAAGGTGAGTGTTAAAGGGTATGTGTCTTAGGCTCTGAGGTGACTATAAAGTTTCTTGCCTCCTTTTCAGATTGTATGCTCCTTGAGAGCAAGGATAGAATTTGTCTTTGTATACAGACACTCAATGAAAATTTGTTGAAATGAACTGTCTCGTCCCCTTTGAAGTCCCAATGCTAGAACTGTAATCAAAATCCAGTTTAGCTTTAAAAAACATAAATTGATTTTCATTCATTAAGCAAAAATTATTATTGATCACTTGAGTTCTAGGCTCCAGGGATATCACTAGGAACACGACAGATGAGAGTCTCTGCCCTCAAAGAGCTTACGTTCTAGCAAGGGAAAGCCAATAAAAGAGTATACAAATTTAAAGATATAATGTGGTTTCTAGTGGTGATAAGTGCTATAAGGAAAAGTAAAGCTGGCTGTGGGTGTAGATGGTGCGTGGGCTGTTTGGGATTAGGTCTCATGAAGGCTTCTCTGAAGAGGTGTATGACACAAACAAATGAACTGTGGGAAACACTGGAGTATGGGATCTCAGGCAGAAGGAATAGTAAGTGACATAAGGCTGTGAGGTGGGAATAAGCCTGGCCTGTTCCAGGGACAACACAAAGGCCAGTGGGCTGAAGTATAAGAAAAGAGGAGAGGGAAGTGCATGTGGCTCAAGTGATTGGGCTCCTGTCTACCATATAGGAGGTCCAGGGTTCGATTCCCGGGGCCTCCTGGTGAAGGCAAGCTGGCCTGCGCGGCGAGCTGGCCCAACCAAGTGGCGAGCTGGCCTGCACAGCAAGCTGGCCCACGCAGAGAGCTGGCCCATGCAGGAGTGCTGGCCCGCGCAGGAGAGCTGGCCCAAGTGGAGAGCTGGTGCAGCAAGATGACGCAACAAAAAGAGACACAGAGAAGAGACAATAAGAGATGCAGCAGACCAGGGAGCTGAGGTGGCACAAGAGATTGAGCGCCTCTCCCACTCTGGAAGTTCCTGGTGCCACTTAAAGAGAAGACAAGCAGACACAGAAGAACACACAGCAAATGGACACAGAGATGAGACAACGGGGAAGGGCGAGAGAAATAAATAAATCAATAAATCTTTAAAAATAAATACATAAATAATAAAAATAAAATATTAATTAAAAAAGAAAAGAGGAGACCGGGAAGCAGGTGTAACTCAGTGGTTGAGCACCTGCTTCCCATGTACGCGGTTCCGGGTCAATCCCTGGTACCTCCTTAAAAAAAAAAAAAGAAAGGAGGAGAGTAGTCAGGGATGAGGTGGGAGAAGGAGGCTCTTTTAGGCCACAGTAAGGAGCTGACATTTTAACCTACATGTGATGGGAAGCTATTGGAAAGTCTGAACCGTCCAGTAAATTATCTTCTGGGTGCAGAGTTGACATCAACATTCTTATCTAATCTCCTCTACTGCAAACCTCCAGATTCCCAACACAAAAGTACAGATAAAACTATATTTGTGCTAGAAAGCAAGGAAAGGAGCCAGACACATGCTACAGAGTTGGGAAATGATTCGCAAGATACAGTGTAGATGGGACTACTTCGAAAAAAAAGCCAGAAACTCAGCCACAAGAAGCAATAACTAAGCCAAGAAGTAAAGTGGCCTGGATGCCAGCAGAAGCCACCCCTTTTTACAGAGACTAGGCTGGGGGTGAGGGTAGAGCAAGAGATGGTCTGGGGTATATGTGGATCCCCCCATTCTGGGACAGTTTTCCAAGTACTGAAGATCATAGCAAGTAAAGGTCCTCCAGTGTCACTTACTGTCAGCATACCTTTAATTTAGATGAAATATGCTTGGCAAAGAGCCTTGGCTGGCTTCTGACAAGGTTAACAGTGTCACCCAAGATTAAGGGCCTAGGCCCAGTTACTTCCTAATTACAAGAAATTCAAGCTCTTTGATAAGGAACCACAATGTCCTCCGGTCCTGGCTTCTTCCATACTATCGCCAGACAGTTTGCTGCCTACCCTGGCAAAGCAAACTATGTTAAAATCAGAATTGTTCTTCTGTCCCTTCTTTTGGACCTCACACAAACCCTCATGGGCTTTGTCACAATTTTCCATGAGAGACTACAGAGAATATCTTTGACCTCCTTTTGTAAGCATGTGCAAATGGAAACATTCTCTGACTATGAAAATATATGAGATGAGGGGAGTGGTTGTAGCTAAAGTGGTTGAACAACTGCTTCCCATGTATGAGGTTCAATCCCCAATCCTCCTTTAAAAAATTATATATATATATACACACACACATATAAATATATATATATGATGAAAAGAAAGGAATCAATCTAAGGAATCAGAGAAATATCTTTCTAGAAAATATGGTTGCTTCAAAAAATGAGAGAATTTTAGAAAATTTCTAACTTGAGTTTTTGCAAGGTTCAAGAGGACCTTGGATCTAGAAATCTAGAGGATGAAGTCATGAAAGAAAAAGACCTAGACATATCTGTTGTTTGTGGTGAGTTTGGTCAGTATGTTCAAGGTCCCAAATTTCTAAGTCCTGTTCTGCTACCTCCTTTCAATACCTTGGCAAAGCCCCCCCAGGAGTAGGCACAGAGAACAAGTTATGACAAAATCACCCCAAATCCTGGCGTGATCTTTCCTTATGAGCTGTACCTAGCTTAGGTCTCTTTCTACCTGCTGGGCTTCACTCTGGTTCTTGCTTAGTCTTCTAAGTGGAGGAAGCAACTTTTTCAAGTGGAGGAAGACCCGGAGTTATCCTGCAGTACCAGCTGCTTGGGAGATGTCTCTGTGAAAAGGAAACATCTAATGAGAGAGATTCCCAAGACCAAGAGGAAGCATTCACACTAACCCAGTTCTACTGGTGGCATCTTCACCCCTCCCTCTGGAGACCTCCCTCCAGAGGTAAAGCATGCAGCAAACTCTTCCTGGCTCTGGGCTCCACCTTTCTTGTTAACCTGCCATACATAGGCTTAACTACCAAGAGTCTCATTACTCTTCTCAAGAGGAGGGAATGGAGACTCCCTCATTGCCTTGGGCATACCTTTCTTGTGGCACTTACCACATCGTATTATTTCTCTTCCTCCCATCAGTTTTAATGGTGCCTGGTACTATACTGTTTGGTGTAGGAATGAGAACATCTATAGAGAGAAATCAAAACCATGAACATGCCATGCTTAGATCGAGAACCCTGCAATACAGAAACATGAGAAGAAAAATAAAAAAAAACTGTAATACCGCCTTTCAGAGATAACCATGACTGTGTGTATTTTGGTGAATTTTCCTCTCTTTGGATGGACACACACACTCAATATTACAAAAGCGGTCACTCAAGGCTTTCTCTGTCAGCTTGGATGATACCCACTGCCATCCCTCCTGTTTCTGCATCAATGTATATATGTGTGTGTACACACACATTTTAATACCTGTTGCAAAGCAGTAAGCTCGAGTCCAGGAAGGCCGACCGAATACTTTCGATATTCCAAAGAAACCACACAGAAGGCCAGCAGCTTCCACACCATTTATTTACTCACATGTCCTGATGATGGGCGTCAGGCAGCGACCGCACCCATACAGTGGGGAAACAAAGATTATATAGGGCTAGACAGCAAAAAGAGGGGGTCTAGCTAATGCACAGAGCAGCTCGAGGGTGCACGTAGTCTAGTAAATGATAACAGTGAGTATTTGCATATGGGGAGAATCGTGTGGGTTCCCAACAGTGATGGGCAGCACATACGCAGGTTAATGATGGCTACACCTATGGTCCTGTGTGCACCGTAGCAGAACCTTCCAGGATGGATTGCTGGCCAATTCTACCCCACCCTTTCCAGCAATCTACACAAATAACTAGTGGGAGGGGGAAGCGGGCATTTCATGTCCCTACACCTTTATAGTACTCCATTGTATGAATGCGACATAATCACTTACAAATCCCCATCTGATGGATGCTTACATTCAAAACATTTGTTTTCTGTTAAAATCAGCCCTGGAGTAAACACCCTTGTACAAACTTCTATACTACCAGCCTTATATCACTACTATTTTATTTCTGTAGTCTTATTTGTGCTTTATTACAGTATGCACTCCTCATCTAAATTAAGAGAGAAAGAAATCAAGGAAGGGATGAAGGGAGGAATAGAGGAAGGGAGGGAGGGAGGAAGGGAGGATGGAAGGAAGGGCAAATCCAAGAAGCACAAAACCTGGTTCTCATACATAGTTCCTTGGCTTTACGGATGCCAAGTATTGGATGATGCCCTTTTCTGTGCTGACTTCCAAGCGTGTCAGTGGATGTGAGACCAGGTGGAGTCCCACTTGCTTTCTTACTTGTGTTACTTCTCTTTTTAGCCAACCACTTACATTGAAAATGGTGACATAAAAGGGAGAGATAGGGCAACCTGTGGTTCCTTTTCCTTTCGGCCCTCCCTTACTCATCAGTAAGCTGAAAGTAGAGAGTGTTAATGGAATGTGCCCATATTAACTGAAATAAAAACAGCTGAGTTAGCTTTGTGCAGCGTTTCCACTCTTCTGGTGAGAAGGAAAAAAATGTGCATATAAGAGCTACAAAATATGAATTGGGTCTATTCGGTGATTCCACACACAAGTGATATGTTCTTACGTTTGCATTTAAAACTGGAATATCACAATATAAAGATGAAGGACAAATTCATGCTTATGATCTAAATTTAAATTTTTGCTTACTTAGAATGACATGAAATAGTAAATGAAAACGCCATGTCAAATTGAAAGAGACCATGGTAGAAAGGCAAAACTTTATATGTTACTACATTTAGTGGCACTTTTTCCATCCCTGTTTATCAAGAGGACCCACATTTCCAAATTACACTAGGCCGCACAAGTTTTGTAGCGGACCCTGTCTTCATGTGGTTTCCACTGATGGGGTCGGTACGGCTGCTTCAGCTTTTGCCATCTTCCAGCCAGTGAGAATCTGGAAAAAAGACCAAGGAATGGAAGGACAACTCTTCTATGGCCACACATCACTCCTCTCATATCCCACTGGCCATAACTTAGTCACACAACCACATCCAGCTGCAAGGCTGGCTGAAAAACAGTGTTAGCCAGCAGCTATATACCCTCCTAAAACTCTATTACTCTGGAAAGGGAGAATGGATTTTGGGAAACAATTTTCAGTAAACTGCAGCATTCATTCAATTTGGCCTAATATTTCCAATCCTAGGACTTTATCTTAGGGAAATAACCAGAAATGTATAAAAAGTTTGAAGTATAAGAATATTCATTGTTGGGTAGCAGATGTGGCTCAAGAGATTGAGCTCCCGTCTACCACATAGGAGGTCCCGGTTTTGGTTCCTGGTGTCTCCTGGAGAAGATGAGCAAGACAGCAAGCTGATGCAACGGGTAGATGCAGTGAGCTGATGCAACAAGATGACACAACAAGAGACACCAGGAAAACATAATGAGAGACACAACAAAGCAGGGAGCAGAAGAGGCTCCAGTGATTAAGTGTCTCCCTCCCGCATTGGAGGCCCTGGGTTCGGTTCCCGGTCTCCTAAAAAGAAGACCAGCACACAACAAACAGACACAGCAAATGCAAAACAACGAGGGGGTATGGAGAAATAAATAAAATAAATAAATCTATATAAAAAAAGAATATTCATTGCTTCTTTATTTATAAACAGAGCAAAAAAGAAAGAAAGAAACAACCTGGATTTCCAATAACAGAAATTGGTTACTTACATAAAGGCACATCTATATCATGGAATATTATAGATACATTAAAAATTATGTTCTCAAAAACTATGTTCCTATGCTTATTCAATGGCATATGAAATTGCTCCAGATGTACTGTTAAATGAGAAAAGCACAATTCAACTTAGATGCACTTTTTCAGCTACTTGGTGATATCTGGATTTATTGCAGGATCAAGGGAACAAACTTCAGTTTCCAACACAAAATAAGGGGCAGTCACCAGGCTCCCCCCACCCCCTTCTCTTGGTTTCAATTGCCTGTCCTGCTAGTTCCTTGAAGTTCCATTTCACCTCTCATTTGTCTCCTCTGGAAATGGGATGTATCACTAGAGGGAAAGGGGCCCCCAATATCAGGCTTCCCTCCCTTTGTCCCCAATCTCCCCTGAATACTAGCTCTCTAATACCTCGTATGTGGTACACCTGCGCTCAACCACTGGCGCCCCGCCGGCTCCCCATCATTCTTTACAGGTCACTGATGCCTTAAGATAAACTGTGTGGCGTGTTTGAACACACGTTGTCTGACGTTTTTAGTTGTCCTTAATAGGAAACATAGTCTAAATTACTCAGTCCACTTTTCCTGGAAAAGGAAGTACATGCCTCTTTATAAGTTAAAAACAATATACTTTTTAGGGATACATAATGTATTTCTAAAAGCATGGGAGCCATCAACACATGAGTTAGGATAAATGTTTACCTGTGGGGGGGCGGCAGTAGATGGGTGGGAGAGGACCTCAGAGGCATGTAAATTATTTTCAAGATACTATTTTCCATGTTAGGTGGTGAGTTTCAGGTGTTTGTTTTATTCATAAAACAAATAAAACAAATAAATGGGCCATGCATTTGCCAAAGATGAATGAACCCACCCAATTCTGGGGGCGGGTGGGAAGGGGCAAAAAATTCAGTCATTCAGGCTTTCAAAATTTTTGATAGACTTTACTAAATATTTAGGAGACATGTCTTGGGGTTACAAGTTCACAGTGTTCTTTTGGTCTTCATAAAAATCTTTCTTTTCTTTCTTTTCCTTCCAGCTTTATAAGAGAAAAAATTTCTTTCATGTTCTAGAGCAGAATAATCTGTACATATTCACACCCCTTGGGATGTCAGCTTCTATCCTAAGCAATATTCCCAAGGAAACATGGTTCCCTTTCTAAGAGGAATTGTATTTAATTAATTTTTCTCCATCTTTTTATACTCACAATTCTGGGAGTGACCACACTCCATGGTAAACCTTAAGTACAAAAAAATATGTTATTTCAGTTTCGTCTAAAACATTATTTACCTGTCTTCAAAGGAAATATAACTAAATATATGCAGCAGTTTGGCATTATTTATGAATTCCAAAAATAGATATTGGATTATGTTTGTGAACTGCTCTGTTCCTCTGGGCGTGATTAAATTATGATTAGGGCTTGTATTGGGCCATTCAGTCCCCTTGGTGGGTGGGGACTCACAGATAAAAGACATGGCACAGGACAGAGTTTGGAGTCTTGATGCTGAGTTTTGAGCTGGAGCCAGGAAGTGAACACACAGGAGAAGAACACAGAGGAATAGAGACGACTCTTAGACACGGCAGAAGCCCTGGGGAGAGAGACAGAGCCATTCGCCTGATAGTCTACA